>PVKZ01007390.1:0-23681 GCA_004027375.1 Macroglossus sobrinus | reverse complement strand
CACTCCTCCCAAAGTTGCAGTCTAGTCGATATAGCATGTAAACAGCAATTTTAGGGAGAAAAATCTCTCAGTTCCTCACTACCTTTAAAGTTGTATCAATATCTCCATAATTCTATGTTTAATATGTGTATATTTGATAAAGTAGGGTTGATAGGGTGATAACTATGGGCCCCTCCCTGTTCTCCAGTGTACCCCGACCCTCTATGGAGTCAGACACAGTAGGTGCTCCCAGGGACATATGTGGACACTGTTCGTTTGGGAAATAGAAGCTGTTATTTTTCCGGAAGACTGGCAAGCTTTTCCTGGAGAGCTGGGGAGATGTGGGTGAAGGGCATCTGGGGTCCGTGGATGTCATAACTCTTGCGATCAGACACTCCAGCTGAAAGCCTGGGGGTACAGAGACACCGCCTGTGTCGTCCAGGGAGAAGAAGCTGCTGGTGAGCTCGGAGGACTATGGCCGAGACCTAACAGGTGTGCAGAACCTGAGGAAGAAGCACAAACGGCTTGAGGCGGAGCTGGCTGCGCACGAGCCTGCGATTCAGGTGAGCAGGGCCCTTCCGGCCCAGCGAGCAGCGGGGTCTAGGTGGGCCCGTGCCACACGCCGCGAGCCCTTTGCTCTTGTTCCTTCCCTGAGGTCTCTACGGTGCTTGTGACGCCTCATCCCTAACCAGGAAGGAGCAGCTCTCTGAACGCGATGCTGAAGTCTTTTCCTGGAAGCATCTAGAAGCAGGGACTAGCTGCTAACCTCTCAATCTTGTCCGGCAGGGTGTCCTGGACACGGGAAAGAAGCTGTCTGACGACAACACCATCGGGAAGGAGGAGATCCAGCAGCGCCTGGCGCAGTTTGTGGAGCACTGGAAAGAGCTGAAGCAGCTGGCGGCGGCTCGGTGAGCGCCGGGGGAGGGGCGCGGGCCCCGGTCCTGGGCACGGTGGGGAGGCTTGCTTGGAGCTTCTGGGCCCCCTGCCACCTGCAGGACCCTTAGGTGTGCAGGTGCCACACACAGCTGGCTGGCTCCAGCGCCACCTCTCACAGGCCCCTGCTGAGCTGGTTCCGTGACGTGAATCTGGACCCAGCACGTGGTTCCAGAATTTCGTGATTGACCAACGCTGTCTCTCCTTTGTGTTACGCAGAAGGCTTGACTGAACCGTGTGCCTCTGACGCTCGTCTCACCGTTAATATTTTTAAGCACGTGTTACCTGTCAGTCAAAGTCGGACGAGGTCATCACTGATTTTTTTTTTTTGTCTCCTGTAACAAGGGGCCAGCGGCTAGAAGAGTCCTTGGAATATCAGCAGTTTGTAGCCAACGTGGAAGAGGAGGAAGCCTGGATCAATGAGAAAATGACGCTGGTGGCCAGTGAAGATTATGGGGACACTCTGGCTGCTATCCAGGTCAGAGAAACTGAAGACACCTCCTGATTCCCCTCCCAGCAGCTGCCTGCCGGTCGCCACAGTCCTGCTGGTTGGTTCAGAGGCCGTGCCCTCGCCAGGGGAGCAGAGTCAAGGGTCTCATCAGTGGATTTTTCCCTCACGCTAGACACATTTGCTCTCTGTAGACAAACTGGCGTGACTGAGCCCCATTGTCAGTCAAGCAGTATTACTAGTGTCGTCGTCACTGGTCACTAGCAATCTGTTAGCTGTGGCTGCCATGACTAAGTGCCACAAACTGGGTGGCTTTAAAGCAGTAGAAATGCTTTGTCTTATTACGGTTCTGGAGGGTGGAAGTCTGAATTGGAGCTGCAGACAGGGCCTTGCTCTCCGGAACTGCTCAGGGGGACCAGACCCTTCCCTGCCGCTCCTGCTTCTGGTGGCCCCAGGCATTCCTTGGCTTGTGGCCATCTCACTCCAATCTCTACTTCTGTGTTCAGTGGCTGTCCTCTGTGTCTGTCTGTCCTCTGTGTCTGTCTGTCCATGGCATTCTCTCTGGGTGTGTCTGTCAAATCTCCCTTTTGTGATAAGGCCATCAGTCGTAGTGGATTAGGGCCCTGCCCAATGGCCCCATCTTATGTGATTCCCCCCTAGAGAGACCGCACTTCCACACGCACAGGTGCCAGCGGTTAGGACTTCGCCGTGTCTTTTGGTGGAAGCAAGGCTACACTACGCAGTGCAATGCTGCTGTCACGTGGGCTCCCGCGCACAGCTGCACTGCGGCAGAGGGCAGCTGGGCTGAGGTCCGTGATGGCATCAGCCGTGTGGCCGGCAGCTGGTGCCGGCTGTCACCTGGAACCTCTCAGTTCCCCTCCACGTAGCCCCTCTTCGTCCAGAAAGGCCTAGACCGGCTGCTAAGGCAGCCTTCAGAGAGGCAAAGGCAGAGTCTGCTGGGGTCTTAAGGCCTAATGTCAGACGTGACGCAGCGTGGTCCTCACTGCCTTCTATGGCCGAAGCAGGCACAGGGCAGCCCGAGGTCATGGCGGGGTTGAAGAGATTCCCTGTGCTGCCCACAAAGGTCGAATGTTCCCGAATGCGTGCCGCCAGCCTCAGAAGCAGAGCGTGCGTTCCCGAGAGTCAGGGTGGCCCCCGAGCCACGCCGGGAACCCCGTGGGCCACTCAGGGTGACGCAGGTAGAATTTGGATGCAGTGAGCGGCCTCCTCCCCTGCGTGGCTGAGTTCCCCGGAAGCCAGCCCGACGCGTACTGGCTCCAGTGTGTCTGTTGTCCTGAGGAAGACAGGGACGGGAAGGTCCCTGAGGAGACGTCCTGAGGGTAAAGCTCCGCATGAGTGCATCGTGCTGCAGTGTCTATCTCAGGCTCGTTCTGTGTCCTAGAGGGGAGGGGGACGCGACACTGACTGACGAGTGAGACCTTAACCCCTGACTTGGCCTCCCCTGCGTCACTCCCGGGCCCAGCACAGGCGTCCTCGCACTGCAGCCTGGTTTCGCTCGCTTCATAATTATTTTGTACTTCTCTGTCATCGCAGTCCCCAGCTGGACTGCGATGCCCGTGGGGCAGGCCCCTTCTGGTTCGTTCCCCTCCGCCCCGGCACTCTGGCGCGTGCCAGGCGCTCAGTGCTGGCCTCCTACTCCCACCGCAGGGCTTGCTGAAGAAACACGAAGCTTTTGAGACGGACTTCACCGTCCACAAGGACCGCGTGAATGACGTCTGCACCAACGGACAAGACCTCATCAAGAAGGTGAGCCTGGCCCCGGTTCCCATGCCAGACGCCCGCCTGCGGGTGCCCCTGTCACCCCTCAAGCCTTTTCCCCGGCAGAGTCACCAGAGGTTTGCGTGAGACCGTTAGCAGTCCCATTCCCGTGTGCTGGAAAGCAGGGAAAGGGTTCCATCAGTTGGACGTGTCTCCCTTATAAAAGCCAGACCGTAAAGTTACTCTGCGGCTCTTAAATTTTCTGCCCTCATTAGGCAGAGAAGCATCGCCGTCATTCTCTCTGTGACACCGGCACACTCTCGTGGCTGCCCTCTTCATGCGTTTCTCAAATAACAAAGCCCTTCACAGAGGTCAGAAAATACGAGTCAGCAAGTCCTAAAACTCGCCCATCAGGCAGCCACCAAGCCCACCTGTGAGGTCTTCGTACCTAACCTTCCCGACCTTTTCTGTCCACACGTACAGCTGCCCACTGAGGAAACAGCTACCTGTCTAACTGGATCATGTCACCCTATAAAATTATCTAAAACCTGGCTACTGTATAGGACGTTCGAGAAACTAATCTGTTAGAATCACAAGGTTTATTTTGTTCAAATTGCCCTTTAGAGAGAGAGCAGAAGTAGATACAGAATCTTCCTGTTCTTTCGGAAGCAGTGACGTCGTCACGTGTTCAAGTTCCAGACAAAATGTAGTGCCCCCGTTGGTCACAAGTGAATCGCCACCAGTCACTTAGGTGCAACGACCAACCTTCAGCACTGGATGACAAACAATTTGTAACAACTGTAATGATCTGGCACAGACACATAAGCAAATAAGATTTCTCATCACGGCAGTTGAGCCAGCTTCCAGGCCCGAGACTGGAGAGTTGGTCCATAGCAGTAACAACAGGTGAAAAGCCGTGTTCTCCAGAGAGCTTTTCAGAGCTGTTTTTGCTTGTCCTCTCATAGGCAAATACACTAGCGTGAAACTCATTTCAGACACAGACAATGCACAGACAGAGATGAGGCGTGTGTGTAGCTCATCACATACACACATACACACACCCCTGGGTGGTGGTCTCATTCTTTAAACCTGTGGCATAACTGGGTGGAAACATGCTTCCGCCTTCCAACAGAGAGTCCATTTATTATTCTCAATGACAGGCTTTGTTTCCTGCCTGAGTTTCTCTTGAAACGTCATGCTGACGTGTGGAGTATGTTTTCAAATACAGATTTCACCAAGACTGAAGCAAAGTGGGGCTTACTAATTTGCGGTCTGTTTAGTATCTAAACATTTTCCTGAACTATCGTTTTTATTACATGTATGTAGTAGCCTTTTTTTGGATATATAGTATTATGTGATAATTGGGTTTTTTCCAAGTCTTTTGCTGTCAGTAATGCTGACGAATACATCATTGTGACTTAACATTTCAGCACACTCCTCGTTCGTTCTTTAGAGTTAGTTCCTCTCAGTGCAGTTGCCAGTACTCATCTCTTGCTCTGAGAAGCGTCACCCGCCCTTCTCCCCACCCCGGCGGTGCGTGGGGCACGCACATGGCCCACCTGCCGGAAACTGAGGCCTCCCCAGGCGGGGCGGGGGCAAATCGGGTAACTAACTGCAGCAGGACGCGAGGCTGACAGGAACGCGCTTCTCTTCCCGGCCTAGAACAATCACCACGAGGAGAACATCTCTTCCAAGATGAAGGGCTTGAACGGGAAGGTGTCCGACTTGGAGAAGGCGGCCGCGCAGAGGAAGGCGAAGCTCGACGAGAACTCGGCCTTCCTGCAGTTCAACTGGAAGGCGGACGTGGTGGAATCCTGGATCGGTAAGCGCCGGCTCGCTGGGCCCCGGGCTGCTTCCCAGCTCAGCGACGCTCTACGCTGTGCGTTTTCTTCTGCAGAGAAGAAACCGGTCAAATGTAGGCATTTCAGAAAACCCTCCAGAGCCAGTGTCCTGACCCAGGGAGCCAGGCCCTCGGCAGTGCCCAGCGCTGGGCCAGCACGAGGGTTAACAAAATAAAGGTCCTTAGAGGATGAAAGCAGCCGTGGACATCACAGCAGGAACACAGTGGCACAGCCACGGGCAGCAGACTGCGTCAGCACTGCCCCCTGGCTACCCGGGTCCAGGGTGCAGTTGGCTTGGTCGAGGAGGAACTGGACTGATTTTGGGACCCACGTGACCTTGGTAGTTGCTGTGTCACATAAGTAGGGACTGAAGCGCATATCCTTGTGGCACAGATGGAGAATGGGGGTCTGGGGTACAGAGAGGAGGCAGCTAATGTAGGTTCAGAGACTCCTCTTAGTAATATTGAAATTTAAATGTAAACAAGATAATTGCCTTGGTTTTCGTGTTTTTCATTTGACTTTACCTTGCTACGTTGAAAAAGAGACGTATACGTCCCGTGTTTGGCTTTCTAGGTGAAAAGGAGAACAGCTTGAAGACAGATGACTACGGCCGAGACCTCTCTTCTGTCCAGACTCTCCTCACCAAACAGGTGGGTTGTGGCGAATGATGGTCAGCATTTTTCTTTGAGACGCTTGACGATTCTGCAGTAGGCCTTAGGGACTCGGTGGTAAACAGGCAGAGTTTGGGCCCTTCTAGGGAGCTTCTAGGCTGGGCTTGTGTGCTGCAGCCCGACGGGCGCTCACAGGGCCAGGTGCAGCAGGAGCGCCGTGGACTTGCGCTGCGGGCGCCTGGCCTTGGTCTGCCTGGAGTTCCGGGGTGGGGCGCGGCCTGAGGCTGAAAGCAGGAGATGGGGAGTAATCTGCGGTCTGATGGGGATGCAGAAGAGGGGGCGGGTGTGACCCGAGTGGCAGAAGGTGGGCACTCTGGGCTGACAGTCTGGTCGAGGCACTCAGAGCCAGTTCCAGTCTCGCTGCAAATCGGCCTGTTGCTCCTTGTCCAGGAAACCTTTGACGCTGGCCTGCAGGCCTTCCAGCAGGAGGGCATTGCCAACATCACCGCCCTCAAGGATCAGCTGCTGGCCGCCAAGCACATCCAGTCGAAGGCCATCGAGGCTCGGCACGCCGCCCTCATGAAGAGATGGAGCCAGCTTCTGGCCAACTCGGCGACGCGGAAGAAGAAGCTGCTGGAAGCTCAGAGTCACTTCCGCAAGGTCAGGGTGGGCCGGGCAAAGCTCAGCTGGCTCAGTGCCCAAGGGAGGCAAAGCCATCTTCCACTTGCCACACTCTGCCCTCAGCTTGGCACAGAGGTGTTCTGCACGGGGGCGCGGAGTGGGCTTAAGCCGAGGCCAGTGGGACCCTCGCCTGCACGAGGCTGCCTTTCAGGAGGGCCCAGGACAGACTGGGTTGACACGGACCGAGGGGGAGAGGGAGCAAGGGAAGCAATGTGGGGGGCTTTCAGAAGTGGAGCTGGAGAAAGGCGCTAAGCCAGCCACATGCCGTTTTGACTCTGATACCCCAGGAACGTCCCCCTCCTTTCCTGCCCCCACACGCTCCCTGCCCCAGGATGGCACGGCCAGCCCTGGCCCCTGTCCTAACCTGGTCCCCTCTGCTTTCAGGTGGAGGACCTCTTCCTGACCTTTGCCAAAAAGGCGTCCGCCTTCAACAGCTGGTTTGAGAACGCAGAGGAGGATCTGACCGACCCCGTGCGCTGCAACTCCCTGGAGGAAATCAAAGCCCTTCGGGAGGCCCACGACGCCTTCCGCTCCTCCCTCAGCTCCGCCCAGGCCGACTTCAACCAGCTGGCCGAGCTGGACCGCCAGATCAAGAGCTTCCGCGTGGCCTCCAACCCCTACACCTGGTTCACCATGGAGGCCTTGGAGGAGACGTGGAGGAACCTGCAGAAGATCATCAAGGTGCCCTGCCCGCTGCTCCCCGCACTTCTGCCCGGGCGGTCAGCCTGCGATCCCTGCGACCCCGGCTCAGAGAAACACCTTCCAGCTTCGAGGGTGATGGGACTTGCAGAGGAAGCCCCTTTGTCCGAAGCTGCTGGGTGGCAGCCCAGCAGCGCGCCCTCTGCCGGTCTCAGTCACTTCCACAGCACACCTTGCTGGAGTTCCTGCGGGCTCGTATATGCAGCCAGAACTCTGAGCTCACCGAGTGTCCCCCAGGCCCCTTCCTGCTGTCCGGGTTAACATCTGGTCCTCCCTGTCCCCCTGAGCGATTGTTTCTTGTCATGTTCCACCTCCGAAAACTACGTCCTGCTCCTCTCTGATCGTAAGGCCAGCCGCTTCACTCCCAAGGGCAGAGTCTCTGTCCTGAGCCTGTCTGTGCAGGCGGGGCCAGGACTGGGGCTCACGTGGCCTCTGCCTCCCTTTGGTCCTTAGGAAAGGGAGCTGGAGCTGCAGAAGGAGCAGCGCCGGCAGGAGGAGAATGACAAGCTGCGCCAGGAGTTCGCCCAGCACGCCAACGCATTCCACCAGTGGATCCAGGAGACCAGGTGCCAGCCCCGCCCCCTGCTTAGCCCTGGTCCCCGAGGCCGAAGGCCCAGGCCTGTAGCTGCAGGGCGAGGGGGGCTCTGCCAGAATGCAGAATGCATGCCGGGAATGAGGAAGGAAGGGCTGGGAGCCTGGGAGGCAGACTGGTGGGTGGAGTTGGCACAGTGCCCTGAAGGTGCTTTTCCCAAAGATCAGGTCGATAGGTGTCCCGGATTGGGTGGAAGCATGCATGGCCCCCGTCAGCCCCGAGTGGCGCCTCAGCGACAGATCAGTGAGGGGTCGAGTACAGTGTGCATACTGATGCTGTTGGTTTTGTTTCTCTTTTCTTCCTTGTGTCTCCCTCTGTCCCCTCCTCCCGGTCGCTGCTGTCCGGACACCACATTGTCTTGCGGCTGCTTGGATCCCATCTGCACAGAACGTATCTCCTCGACGGGTTAATATCGTCTTCTTATTTATCTGGGCTTATGGTGTGGTGATGTCTCGTGTGCTTGTCCCTCTGCCCTGTGTGCCCCTGTGGCCTGGCTTTCGGAGGATCCCAGGGTGGCCCTTCCTGCCCCATCCCTGTCACCTCGTAAGGAGCGTGTGCCCTGCCCCATAGCCCACTGTCCCCATAGCCTGCAGTCTCGGGATGGGACTTCCACCTTTCTGTTCAGATTCCAAGGGCTCCTGGGTACGGAATGTGACCCGGCCAGGAGGCCAGAGCTCAGTCCAGAGCCACCGGAACCCCACGTGGTTCAGCGCGGGGTGGTACTGGGCCGCTCTTCTGCCCCCCGCCCCATGACAGTATTTAAGGAGTTCAGGCTGGTGCAGTAAGTCCCCAGCCATGTACTGACTTCTCTCCCAGCACCCCCATTTTCCCAGGCACAGGTGCCATTTGCCCTAATAGAAGGCAGAAGTGCCCAGTGTTTCTGAGTCATGGAGAGACAGGGCTGTCCCACCCGGTCCCACTAGGGGTTTCTGCCTGGATCAGTCAGCTTTGCGTTCTCTCCCAGGCCCACTGCCAAGGACAGGGTTGATGGGACAGGTGTCTTAGACTAGCACTCCTAAGCGTATGCAGATAGGTGAGTTGGGCAGTAGGAGAAATATGGCCACACTGATCCGACCCCACGTGCTGAAGGCAGAATGGGTCGGAACTGGGATCAGTTTCTCGCTTGAGCTCAAACCACCTGGCATCTGCTCTCCTCCTGGGCCCCTGTGCCTGTCTGCTGGTCTTGAGCTTGTCTCTATAAGGTACCATGTTCCCCTTACCGTGTGGCTCCTCCCCAGCCCTGCCCTGTCTTGCCCAGTCCCAGTGTGAGCTGCCCCAAGGCTGCCTGCCCGGCCCGCGGCTGCTCCTTCACAGGGCCCTGCCTGTGCGCTGCCAGCTTGGGCCTTGCGGGATGTGTCTGTCTCTGCTCTCGCCCTCCCTTTCTCTGGTGTATTCATTTGGTTTCTTCTCTTTGACTAGCATAGCGTATCGTCGGGTCATTCGTGTCTATCAGTATGAAGTTGGGGATGATCTGTCTGGAAGGTTTTTCTCCTATTTTTCTTACCTCACTGTGGTTTTGCCATGCACTCCGACTTCCCAGGCGGCTCCGCTTTCTGACTAACCCACCGCCCTCGGCCGCTTGGGATGGAGGGGTCTGTCCTCCTCCCACTGCACCGGCACCCAGCCTCCTGTCCCCAGGTCCTGGGGCTGTGCTTTGCCCTGCAGGACTTGGCGTGACTGTGAGTCTGCTGGGGTAGGAGGAAGCCTGGGGCCTTGCCTTGCTAGACACTTTGACCTTGGGGAGATTTTCAGAGCTAACCCTGGCTCACTGGGCGTTAAAAGGGTAGCTTGGGGCAAACATGGCTACAGGGAGGCTGGTCTAAAATCCCACCAAGGACACGCGCACAGTGTGACTTGCCCCTGCACGTGACCCCAACCCCTTTGTCTTCATTCACTGGTTGTTTTCTGTGACCTTGCACCATGTTATGTCGGGAAGATGGAGGCTCCCCAGACACCCCGCTTTTCAGAACGTGGCCCTGGCAGGAGCCTCTGGCACCGACTATGTCTCTAGGTTATGGACCCTCGGTCTGGGGCTTAGTGACAGCCACTTCCCTCTGTTGGGCAGAATTAGAACCGTTTCAAAACCTAAATCTGGTCACCGTCTCTTAGCACCCAGTTTCCACGTCGGGTCATCTGCCTGCCTCTGCCACCACTGCTGTCATTCACTCTAGATGTGGCTCCCTCCTTAGGAGCCTGCAGGAGACTCCAGGGATTTCTGGGGTCAGCTGTCAGCTTGCCCGCCTCTCCTCTTCCCTACGGTCTCCCCGTGTGGCAGGTGGCAGGGTGGTATCTGGCATCTCCCCTGCGGCTGCAGAGGGGGTGCACTGTCAGGCCTGCAGACCCTCTCTGTTCCCAGGGGGTCACTTTAAAATTGTTTCCTGAGTCACGCCTTAAGGGCCTAGCATGGGTCAGTCACCATGTTACAGCCTGGCTGGGCCTGAGGAGCCACATGAGAAAGGAACCTGGCCTGGGAACAGGGAGCAGGCTGGACGGGGCTCAGCCCTGGCCCACCAGCTGGCCTTGGGCAGGTGGCACACCACACGTAGCAGCAGCTTCCCAACCCTGAACTGGGAAGATACCACCTGCCCTCCCTGGCTCCCAGGGCCGCTTAGGGCAAGATAGCTGGTAGATGAGTTTTGTCTTCTTAATAAAACTTAGGACTGCAGGTGCTTTTGTCTAAGGATGACCTCTGGCATCAGGCCCGTCTTACCTCACTGAGCTTCCGTGTTTAGGTCCTGCATGGTGGAAGAGTCCGGGACCCTCGAATCCCAGCTCGAAGCTACCAAAGTAAGCACCCCGCGGGCTCCCAGCCCAGCCGACACCCGTCAGCTCTCCACACCCGCAGGTCTGCCCGGTTTAAAGCTGGGTGCAGGGTGGACTAGTTGTGCACCTCTTTCCCCTCGGCTTAAAGCAGGCTGGGCCTCCATCCTTTTAAAGAAATTGTCTCTGATGGTTGCTCCCTGAAGCCCTGCTTAAAAAGAGGCTCCTCTGGCCCTTGGCATGTACTGTTCACCGGGCAAGTCTGCCCACTGGTTTGTGATACTCACGCCGAAATCTCTCCCTTTTCCGAGGCCACCGGATGTCTGCCCTGCACCCCAACCCACTGTTCCCTTTGCAGACAGCCCTGCAGGCCTCAGGCCAGGAGGGCCGTCAGGCAGGCCCTTGGGCCTGGTGACTGGGGCGAGAGCCCGTCCCATGCATCTTTGCTTCCCCCGTCCCTGCAGCGCAAGCACCAGGAGATCCGAGCCATGAGGAGTCAGCTGAAGAAGATCGAGGACCTGGGGGCAGCCATGGAGGAAGCCCTGATCCTGGACAACAAGTACACGGAGCACAGCACGGTGGGCCTGGCCCAGCAGTGGGACCAGCTCGACCAGCTGGGCATGCGCATGCAGCACAACCTGGAGCAGCAGATCCAGGCCAGGTACCTGCGCCCGGCACCGGGCGCTGTGGGAAGAACCAGCGCAGGTCTTCCCGTGGGCCGGGTGCTGTGTGGGGCGGCGGGCCCGGCCCCTGATCCCTTCTGTCTTCCAGGAACACGACAGGAGTGACCGAGGAGGCCCTCAAGGAGTTCAGCATGATGTTTAAGTGAGTGCACCAGCGCCCCGCCGCGCCGGGGAGGCGGGGCTGGGCAGCGGGGCCTGTGTGCTGAGCTGTCCTTGGCTTTGTGCCGCAGACACTTTGACAAGGACAAATCTGGCCGCCTGAACCACCAGGAGTTCAAGTCCTGCCTGCGCTCCCTGGGCTACGACCTGCCCATGGTGGAGGAAGGGGAGCCTGACCCAGAGTTTGAGGCGATTCTGGACACTGTGGACCCGAACCGGTGAGCCTCCGGGAGGTGGTGGGAGCGGCCATCCCCGAGATGCCTGCTGCCCCACTCACTGCCCTTGCCCCCCTCCCCAGGGACGGGCACGTCTCCCTGCAAGAGTACATGGCCTTCATGATCAGCCGAGAAACGGAGAACGTCAAGTCCAGCGAGGAGATCGAGAGCGCCTTCCGGGCCCTGAGCTCTGAGGGCAAGCCCTACGTGACCAAGGAGGAGCTGTACCAGGTCCGGGCCCTGCTCCTCCTGCCCAGGGCGCGGGTGGAGGTTCCTTTGAAAAGTAAAACCGAAGGCTGCCCGGGTTAGGGACAGCTGCATCCATGGGAACAGGCCCAGTTTGCACCCCCCCGACCCGTGAATCCCGGGCCAGGCCAGAGTCCCAGTCGGCTCACAGGCCCGGCTCCGGACTCTGGGCATAGACCCTCCTGAAGCGTGGGTGTTAACGTTTTGAAGTCCACCTGCCCCGCCCCCCCTTGCCTCTACGAGGCTGGTGATGGCTTGACTGACAGCTGCCATCTTCCCTTCCAGAACCTGACTCGGGAACAAGCAGACTACTGCGTCTCCCACATGAAGCCCTACGTGGACGGCAAGGGCCGCGAACTCCCCACCGCCTTTGACTACGTCGAGTTCACCCGCTCGCTCTTCGTGAATTGATCCTCCCGCTCCTTGGTTAGCCCGGCCCAGCTGCTTGCCCTGCCGTCGCCTTGCTGCATGTCACCTCCTCTGTGCTCTTAAAAATATTCCAGACAGTGTTACTTTCCAGTGTAACTTTAAATCTGCTTAGCTTGGGGTAAGACTTAGTAGAACATGGTGCTTCAATAAACTGCTTCTGGTCCAGTCGCAAACGCCACGTTGCTGTGGGGACCCAGATTCCTGTCTTGAAGCCAGCTGCCCCATTCCGGCTTCAGAAAAATCTAGGCAGCTGACTCGTTTCCCTCTGTTCTTTACCATCCCCACCACTTTGTTTTCATGTAAAAGACAAATAAATGATGCCTCTCCCCCAAAACTTGTTTTCCATTCATTTCCATCAGAAACACACAGCTCAGCACAGCTGTAGCCTCGCCCCACCTGCCCCTGCATTTGGTGACACGCCCCACCACGACTTGGAGGTCCTCAGGTAGCCACCTCCGCTGCCAGCTGGTCCAAGTCCTCTGTCTCCCGGGGCCCCTGTTCAGTGAACTCGGTGCTCAGCTGCCACACCTTCACCGTGCCCTTGGCATCACCAGCGGCCAGGAGCTGAGTCTGCTGGCGATTAAATTCAAGACAGTAGACAGGGCTTTCATCCTGGGTCTGCTTGACTGAGACTGTGGGTTTCTGGGAGCTTTTGTGGAGATCGAACAGCTGCACATCACCTACAGGGGGAGAGGTTGGTAGGGTGAGAGGGACCACAGCACAAAATAAGAATACCGCCCAGTGCACTCCCCTTCCCACACAGGGGAGGCGCGACGCATGCACGCGAGCACACGCACACACACACATGCACTCCATGCCTAACCCAGAATTCCAGGTAAAATGCCTGGGCCAGGCACGTAAATGGATCCAAGCCTGGCGGCCGTGTCCTACCGTCCCCGGAAGCCGCCGCAAACACCAGGGGGCGCACTGGAGACCAGCGCACAGCGAACAGGTACTTGTGGGACAGCTGCAAGGACATCAGGGGCTGGGCCTGCAGCATGGAGTACAGGTGGATGTGGCCGTCGGTCCCCGCGCTCAGGAACAGATTCCTAGATGGGACGTGGGGCAGAAAGCCAGGCAAGGGCATGAGTGCTGGGTACTCGGGCTCCTGAAAAGCCTCCCTGGGCCACCAGCCTGGGGGCCTCGGCAGGGAGGGGCCAACCACCAGAGAGCTAGACTCCAGGGCTTGAATGGGGAGGGCCTGGGCCCAGGCCAGACTGCAGGTCCCTCCAGCGTTCTCTGGTAAGGCCTGGCGGGCCTCCCCGGCTCTCCCTGTGGCTGATGGAGGACGATGACCCCCAGGCCGGGCCTTCCCTACCTGTGGAAAGGCGAACAGCTCACAGAGTAGACGGGGCCGCCATGAGGAGAGAAGGTGAACTGGGCCGGGGCCCGCAGGGGCACGGAGCTGGGCATCCGCGTGAGGGCGGCCTCTTCCGCGGCCAGGGAACACTTGAGTGGGAAGCCGCCTTCCGTGCCCAGAACGAAAAGGCTGGGGTCAAAGCTGGAGAAGGCCACCGCCGTGGCGCCCACCTCGGTCTCCCCGCGGTGAGGCTATGGAGAAACGGACAGCAGGGCAGAGCCGAGGGAATCTGGTCAGTGTCCCAGCGGAGCCCAGGCACACAAGTGGACGCCACGGCCCAAAGAGGTCCCAGCCCGGCTCGGCGAGTAGTGCTGGTGCGCGTGCCCGCCTCCCAAGGCTCCCCCGCTCGGGAGGTCCCACCAGCGGGAGCTGCCCCGGGGGCCGTCTCCCGCCCCCGCGTACCTTCTTCAGCTTGGTGTTGCGTGGCAGCTGCTGCACGACCAGGGCGAAGCCCTCGGTGAGCTGCAGCTGGCCCGCCCCGGCCCCCTGCCAGAGCAGCACCTTCCCGTCGGTGGCCACGCTCAGCACCCGGAAGCGGTGGCTGTGGCGGGGCTCAGGGAGCCAAACCACCTGGGGCAGGACAACAGTGTGGGGACGGGGTCGAGAGAGGGATGCTTGACCCGGCCCACCCCCCCACCACCACCTCCCAGCAAGATGTCATTCTCCACCCCGCTCCCTTCCTCTTCCAGGAAGAAACAGTTCAGAGGGGAGGCCTGGGAGCCGCCTTGCCCACCAGGGGCAGGCGTGGTAGGCCCCAAGTCCTTCCCCTTGACCAGGGACGGCTGGAAGTCCCTCACGGCAGCTCGGGTCGGGGAGTCTGGGAATGGCCCAGGGCCCTGGGGGTGGCTCCTGCTAGGGGCAGGGCTGTGACTCATGCCCCAGGAGCTCCAAGAATGCAGAAAGCAGCTGTCCAACTGCCAGCTCCCTGGTGACCTTCTCCCCCGGCTGTGCCAAGCGGCACCCTCGCTCCAGCTGTGCCTCAAGCCGCAGGCCCAGGACAGCAAGACCCAGCTCGGGGGAGGCGCCGCCAACCCCCCCCCACCCCGCCCACTGCAGCCCGCTGCTCTGACCTGGGACACGGGGTCTCTGTGTGTGTCGTCCGTCAGGCCTGTACGCCAGAGCAGCGGGTCCTCAGGACGGCTCAGGTCCCACACCAGCACCTCGCCACTGTACAGCCCACCTGCAGGACCAAGCAGGCCCGGGCAGGAGCTGACGCACGCCCAGCAGCCTGGCTTCCGGGCCAAGCACCCAGCCCTCCCAGCCCCTGTACCCAGAATGCAGAGCCACGTCCCCGAAAACCATCCTGGGGGAAAGCCCAGGTCCCCAGGCCTCACACTCTCCTGATGTGCCCCACCCCAGGAAGCGCCCCCTGCCGCCAGGCTGACTGCCCCTGCTCATCTGCAGCCCCCGCCCCGGCATGACCCCCAATCCCAGAATGCTCCGCTCCTATGGCCACGGACAGCTCCCCGAGGGTGCCTGATGCTTTCCGGCCTCTCACCCTGACCAGGCTGCACCTCTGCATGGCCCACGGCCCCTCAAGACTCAGCTATGGACCTGTCTCCTCTTCCCCCAAGGTCCACACCTGGTCCAGGGGTCAGTCACCTGTGGCCTCTGACTCCCAGGAGCCCAGTGGAGAGCTCCCCTGTGGCCACCATCTGCGGGGTGGGAAGCAGAGGTGAAGCAGGCCGGGCGCTCACCCGCAACATGGGACGGCTGCGTGGGGTGGAAAGCCAGGCACATGACCGCACTGGGCACCTCCACCACTGCCGACGGCTGCTGGGGGCTCAGGCCGCGCCGGTCCAGGTTCCAGGCGCACACGAAGGACTTCAGCGTGCTCCAGTCCCCATCGTCCAGCCTGCAGAGACGCGCCTCAGCTGGCTCTGCCCCTAGGCCCGGGGCTTCACCCCCACCTTGCTCCTGTCACCTGACCCACCTCTCCCCCACCACCCCCAAACAGATAAGCTTGTGTCCCCATCATAGCCAGACACTGTGCCAGGTCTCAAAGTGGCACAGGCTCCCGCACGGCACCCCGAGGGCATGACTTTCTCTGCAAAAGGGTCCCCAGGAACCAAAGGTGGGTCATACAATGGTGGGGTGGGGGCACCCTCGCACACCAGGAAGCAGCTCGTGGAGGTGAGGCAGGCCCAGGGCTCACGGCCCAGGGCTGGCCGGTGGGCACTGCGAGTCCTGGGCTCTGGGCCCTCCCTCCCCCGCTCTCTCCCTGCCACCCCGTGGCCCGGGAAGCACTGAGAAGGAAGACTCCCAGAATAAGCAGGCTCTGGGCCCAGGCTTCACTGTGCAGAAAGGGTGACAGGTTCAGATAGGGGTTCAAGGGGTCCAAGGGCCTCCCACTGCCCCACACCCACCGCTGCTGCCACTCACCGGCCATAGGCACAGGCCACCACAGAGCCGGTCGTGTTCCAGGAGACACTGGTGACATGCATCCCCTGTCCCTGGGCTGGGGGGTAGCTCAGGGTGTGCAGGCAGGTCACCTGCCAAGAGACAGAGACCATCCCCAACCCTGAGCCTGAAAGCCATATAGCAGGTGACCTTGACACCACCTAACAAAAGCCACACACGGGCTTGGGCTTCCCCAGACCCTGAAAGCTATCCCAGTCCACGGCCCGGCCCCGGAGGAAGAGGTGGAGCCTGCATGCCGACACCTTTCCTAACGGGATGCTTCTGGAAACTCAGAAGGAAGGGCCTTGTGAACCGAGACACACAGCCGGCCCCGGTTCATAGCTGGACCCTGTTCTACACACGAGTTCAGAAGCTCTGGCTTCTGGAGCTAGATGGTGCCGATGGCTACTCAGTGATGCTCAATGTACACCTAAAAATAGTCAAGATGGTGAATTTTATGTTCTGAGTATTTTATCACACACACACACACACACACACACACACACACACACAATGTTTTTAAAGCCCTGGCATCTTCCTTCTCAGCCCGCAGCAGGCGGGCGGCAGCGAACGGGAGGCCGGTGGTGCCAGCCCCGACGAGGCTCGGCACGAAGCTCCCGGGAAGCGACGCGCAGCAGGCCACAGCTCCTGTGGAAAGCTCATTCCCCTGGACCTCAGAGACCCACACACAGAAACCATCCGAGGGAGGGAATCCGAGACCCGCAGAAAGCTGCACGGTGGAGTCCCACGCACACTGCTCGCGAGAACACAGAGGCGTGTGGCCGCCGCGGAAAACGGGCTGGCGGGTCCTCGAGATGGGAAACAGTCACCGCGCACCCAGCAGCCCCGCTGGGCGTCCCCAGAGCCCTTACAGCACGCTTACAGAAACACCTGGACACGAACGTGCCCGGCATCATCCACCACAGCCAAAACGTCCATCAGCCGACAGACCAAGGTGACACGTCCCCACGATGGGGTGTCACTCAGCCGCGCAGGGACTGACGTGCCCTTAGATGCTATGACACGATGAACCTCGGCAACATCCTGCCACGTGGGAGCCGCCAGTCACCAAAGACCCCCTCTTATGTGGTTCGGTTTGTACAAACATGTTCAGAATAGACCAGTCTCCAGACAGAGAAAGCAGGTTAGCGGCTGGGGCTGGAATGGGGAGCGACGGCTAGCGGGGATGGGGTTTCTTTTTGGGGTGAGAAAGATGTTCTAAAACGGACTGTGACGATGGCTGCACAACTCTAGAAAATTAACATTAAACTCGCTGAACTGTACACTTTACATGAGTGGATCGTATGGGACGTGGATTCTCTCTCCAGCTGTCATTTTAAACAGCTACGCGGTGGGGTAGGAAATTGGGGAGCGGGGCACAAGAGACCATTTGGGGATCTGGTAACACTCGGCTGGTTCCTTCATCTGGGTTCTGATTCCACAGATGTTTTCACGGCCCTGAAAACTTGCTCTATGCGTATGTTTCTACGTTGTGCTCAGTACAGGTTTAAATTAGGGACAAAACGCGGTCGGGTCCCTTACGTGCTGTTCCGCTTTCCGCCGTTTCGGTCGCCCATCATCGACCACAGTCTGACAATACTAAATGAGAAATTCCGGGAATGAGACCTCTGTCAGGGTTAAACCACACGCTGTTCTGCATAGCGGGATGAGGTTTCTTGCTGTCCCCGCCCCCCCCATACCCCCGTCCTGCCCAGGGCGGGAACGACCCCTCTGTCCAGTGTCTCCACGTGACACGCGCTCCACGCCCGTGAGCCACTCAGTAGCCGCCTCGGTATTGCAGAGCTTGGGGTCCAGTCACCCTTATTTGACTGAATAATGTCACATTTACATAGCTTGTGTTAGAGTGTGCTGTTACAACTGTTCTGTTTTATAGTGTTGTTGTCCGTCTCTTACTGGGCACGATTTATAAACTGAATTTCATCCCAGGTAAACGCATATAAGAAAAAAACAGTATATACGAGGTCCTCACCTAACGTCATTCTGCGACTTTTAAGCGAAATGATGTATAATGAAACCAGTTTTATCACAGGCTAATTGATGCGAACAAAAGTTGAGTCCAGGGCATCTCATCAGCATGATAACAGGACGACTGAGTGAAGGGACCCTGTTCCAGGACCTGCGTGTGGCACAGGGCTCGGCACCACCTGGGGTCTGGGGCATCATCCCCCACGGATAAGGGGGGGCGCCTGAATAGACATTAAGTTATTTATCATAACACCATAATTGCAATGATGGGGACAATTTACTATCTACAAGGAGACAACTAAGGGAGGTAATTACAGGATAATGGGGCTGTTCTATACCTTCGCTGGGGGGGCGGGTGGTGTGTGTATAAGGGTATGGGGGTGTTTGCCAAGACTCAGTACAGCACAGAGGGTGAATTTACCTGCATGGAAAATAGATCTTGACAAACCTGACTCAAAATAAATAAATAAATAAAACTCCATGAAGGAAGCACTAAGTGGCATTTTAGAAGGACAAAGGTGAAGTCTGCAAAGCGACCTGACAACACAGAACAGGCTTTGCTTCTGACCAGACAAGACCTCTACACGGTGTCACAGCCACTCAGCTGTCAGCAACACGCGGGTGGGACACGCGAGAGGAAATGGCACAGCGAGGAGATCGAAAGTGCCAGAGGGAGGCCCACAGGCGGCCCTCCCTTATCTCCGATCCACGTGTCCAGCCACGCTGTCCCGCCATTTATAGAATTTTGAAATTCTACGGTTTTTTCATTAAGAGCGACACGTCATTCTTTCTGGGGCTAATGCCACAGGACCAAGGACAGTGGGGACACGTCAAGGCGCCACCCCTCTGACCACAGAAGTAGGGACAGATCGGCCGAAACAATAACTTCACTCGGGGGGAACAGACCAGAAGAGGATGTGAGAGAAGCAGCAGCGCAAGAGTCGCTGTAGCTCATTATGAAGCAGCCAACCCTGAGTGCTGCCCTCTGCCCTGCGCCCGGGGCCAGCTAAGGAGCTTCGGGGGCGATCGGGGGACCGCGCCCCACACGGCCCCGTGGAGGAGGAGGGCGTGGGCGCGCTCCACGAGTGATGCTGCTGCCTGGGTGTCCGCCAGCGGGGACTCAGAGGGTGGACGGCGTGTCTGTGCGGAGGGGACACGGCACTGCTCCGGGAAAGACTGGGACACCTTCACAGGAACGGACACGGGACACTCGGGCAGGAAAGGGCACAAAACGTACAGTGCTGTTCAAAATGGCTTTTTTAAATGTCATTGAGGACAACAGCAGTCCTCGTAAACCTCGGTGTCCGTCCTGCACAGGAAAGACTCTGGAGGCCGTGACCCCGTGTTCCCCCTCACGGTCCTCATGTCATATGCTCTGTATTTCTGTGATGACCAAACTTATTTAAAAATAATAATAATAAGTAATCAAAAAAAACTAATAAAAAAAATAACTAATCAAAAAAAATTTTTTTAAAGGGAGATAAAGTAATATACACGTGGACCAAACTAATCCATAGAAATGAAATATGGAAAAAGCTTAACCATGAAGAACAAAAGCTTAACCTCTCTGAATGCAACTGTAAAACGGATCAGCAAGGAGGGGGAGAGGGAGAGGAGGAGGAAGAGAGAGAGAAAACAGCAGAGATTTTAATGTTCATTACATTCTTCACTTTGTGCCCTGCTAGAAAGATACAGTGACTCCACACTTGGCTGTGGCCTTGGCAAGTGTTTTTTTCAGAGCGAAGTTCAGGATTTCCCTCACAGAAGTCGACTCTCCCGAACCCGCCAATGATTTGGTAGGAACAGGACAGCCGTGTAGCATGGGAAATAGACAGAGGGTAGGAGGGGAGGGGGCTAGAGAGGAGCCGACCACCTTTGAATATGTTACTCATCTCAGCTTCTAAAGGAAGGAAACATTGTATAAAAAAAAAAAATCTGAACCAGAACTCAAAAGGCTCTGAAGACTGGGGCACTCAGAGCTGAGTGAGCAGCCTGTCCACCGGCAACACGCTGGGGACGATGAGACCCAGACCAGCCTGGAGCAAAAGCCAAGAGGCTTTTACATAACAGCATCCTTCAGAGGCGCCCTGATCTCAAAGCCGGGTCTGTCTGTCCAACTGGACAAGTGAAGCGACAGGTGCTGGCTCTGAGCTGTGCCTCGGGCGCAAAAAGATTCAGAAATGCCAAAGTCACTAGGACACAGTAGTGGAACCAGACAGCCCAGGGCTCAAACTCCGGCTCGGCCAGAGGTCGCCAGCCGTGTGACCTTGGACAAGTCACTTAGGCTCCTGGAGCATCGTGGATACGGTGGAGGTAACAGCACTCACACAGTTGTCCGGAGGCGTGAAGGAGATGGCACCTCCGTGCCCTCCGCGCACGGCGCCTGGGAGGACACAGCCAAGCGGTGGGGACAGAATGAGATGCGAAGGCAGACGGCCGGAGGTCAAAGCCTGCCCCTACTGCTTACTCGGTGCGGCTCTGGCAGACTTACTGCCACTGAGTCTCCATTTCCCCATCGGTCAAGTGCAGACGACAACCAACGGGACCTACTTCCATCCAAGACAGCGGACAAGGCCCAGAGAGCTCTCCTTATCAAACAGCTCAGTGCGGGGCAAAGGGGAAGAGCTCAGTGAGCGCTGCCACTGTGGCCGCCACTATTATCATTTGGACGATGCCAAAGAGAGGCGTGAAGGTGGGTAAGAGGCTCGACCTGAGGCAGAGGAGGGGGGCGCCCCAGGCTGGCCGGGTCCCTACCGTCTGCTGCTGCTCGGTCCAGTTCACCTCGAAGCCATCGAATGCGTGGCTTTGCCAGTTCTTGTTCAGCTCCCGGATAACCGTGGCCTCCACTCTCTGAAGAAAGGCTGCCAGCCGGGGGCTGTCGCGCCGGGACACGGGCTGCACGCGAACCGGCTCGGGGGCCTCCGTCTGCACCTCGGCATCCGCGTGCTTCCGGGTCTGGGTGGACGCCTCAGCGGTGACGATGCTGGCCGTCTGGCAACTTTTCTGGAGAAGGAGATCCAAACCCGGCAGTCAGCAGCCAGCTAACTCCTAGCATCCCCGGCCCAGGGCGCTCGCCCTCCCTCTGCTGCATAACCCACCTCCCATACGGCTGCATATCCTCAGGCTAATGGCCCTCTGGTCATTGTATCTGCCCAGAGACGGTCCCTTTCCTCGTGTAACTAGCCCATCTTTCTTAGGAGGAACCCGATTTGCACGGTGTGGATGGACACGACCCCTCACCTCTCCTATGCTCCACGGAAGGGATACCCAACGCCCAGCCAACCAATCAGAGCATTGGGTCCCTCTCCCAGCCAAACTGATTGAGTCAGAGGTGGCCACATGACCGAGTAAGCACCTGCTCCACGGCTTTCGGTGATGCTATTAGGTGAGGACTTGGGGCTGCCCTTTTTGAAGATACTTACATGTACAGTAAGTTTTCAGCACTGTCAATAGATTCTGTGACTTTAAACAATGGATAAGGGAACCAATTTTATTATAGGTCGATTGCTATAAAAGGTAAGTTGCAAAAAAAAAAGAAAGTAAGTTGCTACAGCATCGCATCAATGTTACAACAAAAAGACGTTATTTGAGCCAACAGTAGCCTTTGAGCCAACAGCAGCCTTCACAGCCAGCACACGCGTGCGCGTTAGAACCTCAGGCCACCCCACCCCCGGCTTCTCCCTCCCGTGGCAGGCGGCCCTCTCCGGTGGGCACCTTCCAAGGTGCCCCTGTGATCCGTGATGAGGTCGCTGGTATAAGGCAGGCTACTCCCCAGCTGGTCGTTTTCTCCACCCTGCCATCTGTCTCCAACTCCTTGTCCCTTGCTTAGCTGGGCACAGGGACAGACGTCAGATGAGGAAAGGAGCTGCCAGCCTCCCTTACGGTCATGAGCGACCGTTACCAAACGCGGGGCCCCATATCCCTGAGATTACTGTCATCTACGAGAAGCTGCCTCATGTGTCTCTCACCAAGCCCCTGTCCCCATAGAGCGACAAGGCCCCAAACCTAATGCTCCCTTGCTCGGGCCTGGGGGACAGGGCTGGGCACCAAGCCAGTTAGCGAGCCGGAAGGGAGCGGGCTGGGCCCACTCGGGGGCAGCTCGCATTCGACCTGGAGTGCTCAGCACCTGTCTCCGCGCTCCCCTCCACCTTCTCCTAAATTCTCCCTTTGCTCGTCCGCCTCCCATTAACCGTGAATTCCTCCAGCATAAAAACACCGTTTGCTCAATCTTTACATCGCCAGCGCTTTGCATGGTGTTCGGCGTGTAGTACGGGTTCATTTATACCATACGTGCATGTGTGTACGTACGTGCACGTACTCAGACGTACACACATTTATTAAGCATCCGCTTGCCAGGCCCTGTCTGGGTACCACGGGCGTAGCAGAAAGCAAAGCACGCGAGAGCCCCGTGCCCCAGGAGCACACATGGGGCTTGGGGGTACACGAGTCAACAAGCAAACAAACGCCATCGGACCCCATCAGCAGGGAGTGCAGCAGAGATGCGGCAGGGAACGGAGCAGCCGAGGGGGCGGGTGGGGTGGCGAAGGCCCCCTCTCAGGGACATGGCATCTGAGCTGAGGTGTGATGGACAGGGAGGTGGCCAAGCAGACAGCTGCAGGAAAGAGGGTCCCGGGGGCGGGGGCACGGGAAAGACCAGAGCGAAACCTTTCGGCAGAGAAGGTCCCACATTCAGAGACTGGACAGAGGACGGCGTGCCTGGGTGTGGGGAGGAAGAGAGAGTGGCAGGCGGGCCAGGCGCAGGCCGTGAGGAGTCTGCGAGCCGAGATGGAGAGCTGGGGTTTCCGCAGGGCGGCCATAAGCAGGGTTGCAACGTGACACGGGGACAGGCCTCTCTGGCTGCTTGGGGAGGAGGTGGGTGACAGGGGACGGGTGCCCCTGCTTTGAGAACCAGTGGAATGCGAGGGCAAGTTCTGGGAGAGAACAGTGCTCTGAGAGAACACCTCTCAGGTGCCCACAGAGGGGTCACAGGCTTGGGGCTCTGGAAGGCATCCGACCAGAGGTGGGACTCGAGGCCACGGGGCCGGAGGAGCCACCGAGGGAGCGGGGACACTGAGAAATGCACGGATGGGCACCGGGGGCAGAAGTATTCACGCAGAGGCAAAATTTTAAGACACTCTAGGTGACTCTCAAATTTCCTGGAAGCACGATGATGATAGTTATAAATGCCAGCTATAAAGTGCTAACTCAGGCGCTGTCCCCAAAGCTTCACCCGCAGCATCTTATTCATCCAAAAAGTAAATCTGACTTTTGCATTACTGATGTTGGCACTGTGGCACAGAGAAGTTACGAAATTCACCCAAAGTCACACAGCAAAGAGGGGATCACAGTGGAGCTTGAGCCCAGGCACCCGACCCGTGACACTAAACTGTCTCTCAGTCTTGGTGTTCCCTCCCAGTCTAAAATCCTGGCCACTAATCACATCGGATGAACTCGGAGTGAGGTTTCTAAGAGAATGCCTTAATGTAAAAATTAATGTAAAATCACAACAAATAAACAAAAATACCCACCGAGATGGCAAGCTCTTAACTGTTCAGGTTTTTCTATCAATACTCTTTTGCTGCTTGCTGAGGCCAGGCAGACTGTGGCTGGGGCGAGGGTAAGGCTCCCGTAACGAGCCCTCTGAGAAGTCAGAGAAAGAATCCAGGGGTGAGTGGGGTCCTTGCTTCCTTCCCGGGTCCCGGCAGTGCTGGGAAGGAGAGTGTTGGGGGTGCTGGGGTGCAGCCTGTGCCCCATGCCTGGGAAGCAGGCACTGCCGGGGAGGACAGCGGAGCTGGGGCCAGGCTCTAATCACATGACCGAGGGAAGCAGGACAACTCCCAAACCAAGGTCGTCCGTGCTCTCGAGTCGGAAGCCTGAGCGGCCTTCAGGGAAAGGGGGAAGGCGGCACGACTCGGGGAGCAGAGCCCAGGGCGGGCGCCC
>PVKZ01007389.1:0-23509 GCA_004027375.1 Macroglossus sobrinus | reverse complement strand
GCCGTGTTCACAGCACGCACCCCTCGGCGACAGCAGATGGAACAGACGTGGGTGATGGATTAGAGGAAGAAACCTACTGGCGCCAACCCAGGAGAGCTGAGAGCAAGGTCTCAGGTGCTTGCGCACCCGTGTCTATGGCACCACTAGCCACAGCGGCCTACGGTGAAGACAGCCCACGTGTCTGTCCGCGAATGAATGGAAGAGCAGAAACACAGTGTCTCCCTACCATAGAATAGTATTCAGCCGTGAAAAGGGATGAAGCTTGAACCCCTGCTGCGACACGGACCTCGAACACATCATGCTGAGTGAAAGAAGCCGGACAGAAAAGGACAACTGTCGTGCGATTATATTTTTCTGAAACGTCCGGAATAGGCCCGTTCGCAGAGACAGGGTGCAGGCCAGGGGCCTTCGGTTGCATTAATGGGAGTATATTTCCCAGAAGAAAGGAGGATACTCGGCTGTATGCTTCCTCGGATCAAGCACTGCTGGGGCCCCATCCTCAGATCGTTGTGCCCCGTTTGAAAGAGGCCTGTGAAGAGTGTAGTAAGCTTCTAAAATGAATTCCACAGCCAAAAAAAAAAAAAAAAAAGATATGCTGACTTTATTTTTTGCTACTTAATTTTTTTTGGTGATTATAGTATTTTCTCTTTGCAAAAAAACAGAGAAAACACAGAAAAGGATAATGATTGGACTAAAAACTAGCCATAACCTTCATAGTCTTACTCAGGAATAACTACTTTCACAATTTTTGGTATATTTCCAACTCGTCTTTTAAAAAATAATGCATTTTAAAGTAAAATCTGGGTGATGTTTATATAGAGAGCCTGCATCCTGTTTCCGGTTAATATTTTCTGGGGAGCATCACCCCACGTTTCTAAGCACCCTCCGGGACCATACGCCAAATCTTGAGTGACCGTTGACTTGTGTCCTGCAAATTCGTAATTCGTTTGCTCCTTTCCAGACTGCCGGGTGGGTTGTTTCGAGGTCCCCCCCCCCACGTTATGAAATAAGCCTGTGATGAACTTCTTGTCCCCGAATCTTGGTCTGTGCCTCTGACGATTTTTGCGGGATCACTTCCTGGAAGCAGAATTCCGCATTCCGTGAGCGTAAACAGCGCTGTCCCCAGGAGGCTTGTTCTGTCACTGACGTGGGCCCATCAGTCCCGCCAGGGAGTGAGAGCCAGCCAGCCGGCCAGCCTGGCTGCTGCCCTCAGGAGTGACCGTCCCCCGCTCAGAAAGTGGGGATGTCGTTTGCCTGATTTTGTTTCCCCAGTTTTGAGAAAGGGGGACGATCCCCAGGTCGGCCGAGGCCCGGCAGACTGACAGCTCCGTGAACACATTTTGGGGTTTCCCGGAAGCGGGGACCGTGTCACCTTCGTGGCCCAAAGTGCGCAGAGGAGGGTGGCTCCATGAATGAGAGAGGGTCCGGTTGCCACCGCCCAGCCAGGGGTCGGAGGGTTGGGTGTGGGTCAGATGGGCAGGTGTGGGTCGCACGGAGCCAGAACAGCCTGCCTGCTTTAAACACTGCTCGTGGCCTCTGCCTGGGTGTCCTCGGGCGGGCGAGCGACCTTCTCGGGAAAGCCCGGGTCCCCCCTCTGCGCTGGGACTGCGCGTCCTCGGGGCGAGGGAGCAAAGGGACAACAGACACCCGGCGCATTAAGCGGGGGACGGGGACGCGGCTCGTGCTCGCTGGGCCTCCGACGTCCTCCACGTCGACACACAGTGTCGCTGTCTGTGTGCGTGTCTGCACGAGGATGGCCCCCGCGCGCCGTCCCAGAACGCACCTCCTCCCTTCCCGCCTCCGTCTCCCCCACGAGTACTTGTCAAGGGCCTGCTCTGTGACAGGGCGGGCGCTCGGGCAGCCAGCGAGAGAAAGGACAGGACACGCTCCCCGACCAGCTTCCAGGCTGGCGGGGGGATCCCCAGAGGCCGTTGGAGGGCACCCCGGCGTGACGTCCAGCGAAGAAGGGTGGAAAGCGGGTGCGCTCGGCCCAAGAAGGCATGTTGTATGTGTTTGCCGTGTAGAAGGGAAATTAATCTTGCAGTGTAGACAGCGTGACGCCCCTTTCCCCATGTCAGGTCAGCAAAGGCTTAAAAAAATGCTAATCCACGGAGCTGGCAAGTGGCGGTGGGACGGGCACTTGTTTAAGTCACGCCGTAAACTCGGGTGTCCCGTGCGGGTCAGAGAGAGATGAGCACGCTGGGACGTGGCGGCCGGTGTCCAGCTGGGAGACCGCGGGCGGCAGCGGGGGTGTGGCCAGCAGGGCGGTCTGTCCTGCCTCACCGGACCGAGGTTCCTGACGGGGACAGTCTCTGCCCGGAGCACGCGTCAGCTCGTTCACCCTCTTCCTTCCTTCCTTCCGTCCTCCTTCCTCCCTCCTTCCCTCCCTCCCTCCCTCCCTCTCTCCTTCCTTCCTTCCTTCCTTCCTTCCTTCCTTCCTTCCTTCCTTCCTTCCTTCCTTCCTTCTTTCCTTCCTTGCTTCCCGCTGCGTGTTTCTTGGCGATTTCAATTTTCTCCCGAAGACTCGTTGACTCTGTGCCCCACGTTTTAAAGCGTCTTTTCGTTACGGCGTTTTTTGTGGGTTACCGATCCCGGCGGCTCGTTTTCTGAGGGCCGCCTCGTTTCAGATGTTGCCGGAGGGGACTTCGGGACAGACCAGGGCCTCCTTGCTCCCCTCCGCCCCCACCGCCGGTGCCGCCGTGCCGGGCGTCTGTGGGGGCAGCAGGTGTGTGCACCGCCTGGCACACGGCCTGGGCGTCAGGTGCCAGCCCCAGCCGCGATGGCCCGTGGCAGGTGGGGCGGGGGGGAGGCTGGCATCCGGCAGAGCCGTGCTCTGGGGGGTGGGGGGGGGACATCAGTGCAGCCCTGTTGAGTGTTTCCTGCAGGGACACGGTGGGGGGAGGGGGGTGAGCCCCTCGCTGGGCCCGGTCACCATCGACCACATCACCCGGTGGTGGCCGGAAGGAGCAGAGCTGTGACGGAAGGCAGCGGGCTCCAGGCCCCTCCCCTCCAGCCGCCCGTGGCCCACCCTCCAGACACCCGGGCGGCGGCAGCCAGCAGGCTGGGCGGCGTTGTGGTGTTTCGCGCTCCGGGTATTTTCAGAAGCTGCGGGGGACGTCGGGTGTAAAATTAGCACTGCCTTGTTGGCCCCGTTCAGACTGATTCGGAGCGAAATGTTTTCGCGATGGTGGGCTGGCTCCGTCAGAGGACAAGAACTAATTAAATTCCCTCTGACCAGCCAGCCGTCAATTATTTATATCCAGACACGTGCGATGCCATCCCCAGCCTCCGGCCTCAGCGTTCACCTCACTGGGGTGTTTTCAAGGGGAGACGCAGAGAACAGAAGCCTGGAGTGCTCGCGGGAGGAGGTGACGTCGGGGAGCGTCGCAGGGGTCCGGCCAAGAGCCGCTGGCCGGGCCTCCTCGGCCCGCGGGGAAACTGAGGACGCGGGTGGGGCCCAGGGCTTCCCGGCCCGGTTCCCGGGGGGTCACGGCGCCCGTGCCTGGCCTCGCCCGTGGGGGTGAGGGAAGGAGTCAGCCGCCCATCCGTCCAAGCGTCTTTGCTCTACGCGGACCCCGCGGCTGGGACGGGAAACAGCATCCGTGATGAGCATGCCGATGCGCGTCACAAAGACGCACTGGCCCGTGCCGCGGCCTTCGGGGGCCGCTGCGAGCCTGCCGGCTGCGTGTGGGACGGAGCGATCCATCCGTGTGGCCCCACTGCCCAGCTCTCGCTCACCCGCGGTGGGCACGCATCGGGGCCACGGCTGAGAATGTGTGGGGCCGGGGCCATGAGACCCAGCACCCCCACCTCTCCGTCCTGGGGGACAGTGCCTCTGTTTGTGTCCCCCCACATCCGCACGGGGGGCAGACGGGGGTGGAGACAGGGCCTGCCCTGGGCCCGGGTCCCCTGCCCGGGTGTCCCTCCCTCGTCCCGCCCCCAGGGGCGCCCCCAGGTGCTGGGAGAGGGGGCCTTTTGTGGCACTTGCTTTGGCCAGGTGCGAGGGCCCCTGCCTTTTACCAGCACACATCCCGTGCGGGGCCCGGCCCCGTTCTCCCCACCGCACCCTCTCCCGGCAGCCCACGCGGCCTGGCGCCCGGGGCTGTGGGGTACGGGGTTAACCGGGCCCCACGAGGTAGCACACTGGCTGCGGTAGCAGATTTCCAGATGGGTCCTGGTGACAACCTGGGTTTTCCTCCCCGGCAGTGAGGGTGCTGAGCGGGGAGGCGTCGTGTCGCTGGAATCACCGTCCTGACCTTGGCCATGGGCCTGACGGGCTTTCGGGAGGGAGCGCCTGCCCCCGCTGCTCCCGTTGCCCTCACCCCAGGCCTTCTGGACCAGCCCCTGCCCCTCAGGCAGGAGGCCGGGCTTGGGGAGGTTAGTGGTGCTCGGCCCAGGCTGGTCCTGCCCTGAGCTCCCTGCAGACGTCCCCTGAGGCCCCAGCAGTGGGCGTGGCCTCCTCGGGCAGGGGACAGGGACTTCACAGTGCTCTGCACCTCCTCAGAGTGAGTCTCTCTCCTAGCTGCGTGCGTGGCGTGGCCACCGCCCCCCATCCCTAGGTCCCAGGCTCGGCCAGTCGGTGCTCGGGGCTGGGTTTCCTTCTCTCAGATGCGAGCTTTTACTGGGGGCCCCTTATCTTCCCTCAGGTGGCTTCTGTCACCGCCCCATCCCCTGCAGTGCCGTCTCCTTGCCGGGTCTTGCCGGGGGCAGCGTGCTGTCCCCACATCATCGGCTCGGATGCCACACAGAATTGGGGCGGTGGCGGCCCCCCTGGAGACCGCCTTCCTTCCTGATACCCGGTCCTGCCCATCAGCCTTTGTTTAGTTTTCAAACCTCCGGGTGATGTTTATACCCAAGCCAGGCCAGTCCAGCTTCCCAAAGCAAGTGTCCTCAGACCCCCTTTGCAAAGGCCGCACGGACACCCCGGTTTGGCGGTGCTGGGGGCCCAGGGGAGTTCCCAGGGGCCCCCCTGCTGGGCTCCCCAGCCTCCCAGGCGCTGTCTCATCCTGGGGCTGAGGGTGGCCATCAGAGCATCTCAGTGAGTATTTGGGGGGCGGCCCCTCTGGCACCCTCAGTGCCAGGGTACGGGGGAAAAAGCAGACCCTGTGAGGGTCGGAGTTCAGGACCTGGGGCCACACGCCCTCCTGTCTGCCCACACTCCAGAAGCTCCTCTGCTCCTCTCCGTGTCCCCCTCCGTCTCTCTGAGGGTGCCGGAGCCGGGCAGGGGACCCCTGCGCTCGGGGCTGGGCACAGAGCGAGCCCTCGGCGGCCGGCGGCCCCGTCACCCCCCCGCTTCCCGTGATGCTTTCCCGGAGAACGGCCACCTCAAGGCGTTTGTTTATGTGCCGCGTGCTCTTCAAATAGTCCCCGACTCTGCCGTTTGTCAGTAAACATTCTGCCCGGCTTCTTTCTCGTTCGTCTTCTTCCCCGGCTTACAGAGATGTTGCATGAGCGCAAGTCCTTCCAGTGGCCATGAATTTCACATCGCCCCTAATTGGTGGGTCTCATTTCCTCTTCCCATCTCGTCTGGGGGCGTCTGCACCTCCTAGCCCCGTCGTTCACGTCGCTAACCCCAGCCCCGCCGCCCGTTCCCGGGGAGCCGAGCCCCGTTCGCTTCCTGTGGTGTCAGCGGCCTCCTCAGCTCCTTGTTTGTCTGTCTGTCTGTCCGTCCACCGACCCCCACTCCTTTGGCCGTTCCTGCACCTGGCCTGTGGTGCTGCTGCGGTAACCTTTACCGGTAGGTCACAGGTCAGGGCGTGGCGGGCCCACGGCCCTCCACCCCGCACGAGAGCCGCTTTCCTCGTGGCGCACCCCCCCTTCCACGCCTGCAGCTGGGGACGCGCGGACGCCCCTGGTGTGACCCACAAAGCTGGGGGTGCCTTACAGGGGGCGGACTGGAGGCCCTGGGGACCGAGGGGGCTCTCGGGGGCTCTCAGGCCTGTCCCCGGAGCTGGCACTGCCCGGTGGGCGCGTTCGCCCCCAACACACCCATGCCGGCTCTCGGCCCCCGCCCCCGGCTGCCTCCCTGGGCCGGGCACCTCGTTTCCCGTGCCCCGAGCAAGGCTCTGCCCGGGAGCTTGGCTGTCCTGTCAGGTCCGAGGACAGGCACAGGGCCATTTCGCAGAGCTGCAGGCAGTTCCGAGTGGCGCGAGCCAGGAGGGCAGCTGGCTTCCTCCAGGGCGGGCGGCCAGGCCGCCCCTGGCAGGGCCTCCACCACGTGCGTCACCCGCCGGACGGAGGGCGGGAGCCGAGGTGGCCTCACTGCTGCGTGGGGGCCGAGCAGGTGCCGGGAGCTGCCCACGTGGCCGGGGCCTGCGGCCCGGGCACTCGGGCCCCATCCAGGGTGTGAGGCCGCGGTGGGCCTGCCTGCTGGCCCCGAGTCTGCTGGCCGTCCTGCCCGGTGTCCGCCGCCGCTGGCCTCTCGCGAGGCCTTCGGCGCCGGTCGAGCCGCTGTGAGCTGTGTTTCTGGATGTGAAGCCACGTCCCCCCACGGCTCAGAGCACCTGTGCGTCTGGCGAGCGGACCCAGCCCCGATTCCGAGGAGGGGGGATGAGAGGCTCGTGGGGGGCTTGGTTCCTGGGGTCCCATCCCTGGCCCTGCCCTCCCCACTCGAGCAGCAGAGTTTGAGTAGAAAAGGAGGGGGAGGGGAGGGAGGGGTGCTGGCTCGTGGCCCGCTCACACCCCTGAGCCCTGGGCAGCCGGGGGGCTCTGTGCCCGTGCTGCTGTGGTCCCACACGGGTCACCGCCCCGGGGCCAGTGTCCTGGTCTCCCCGGAGGCCGCGTCCCTGCAGGGGGAGGACCGTGCCCAGCCTTCGCCGTCCACTCTCAGCCCCGAGCGGGCTGCCCGCCACGTAGTGGGCCTTAGCGAGGACGGGGGTGGGGCGGAGGGGCAGAGGGACAGAGGGACGGCCGCCCTGCGTCTGTGGACGGACCGCGTCATTCCCGTGTGGAAGGTCCCACTCTTCGCGGTGCTGGGGATGGAAGGTCTGATGCAAACAGGACCAGGGACCTCGGTGACAGCCTTTCACGAGGTGGAGCCTGGTCACCTGCAGGGATGGGAACCAGGGCTGGCTGCCCCGGTGGCTGGAACGGCCGCAGGGCCCTCGTGGATGTGTGCTTGCTCTGGCTGGGAGGCCGGCCGGGTCCTCGGGCTCAGCCGCGGTGCGTCCACGTGGCTGTGGCTCCGGTGGCGGCAGGTGGGGGGCACGGAAGCCAGGGGGTGGCTGCGACTCCCCCCCTGAACCCACCCCCAGACCTCGCAGTGGCCGCTTCATGCTCGTCACTGCTCACGCCTGTGGCTGCCACGTGTCAGCCCCATCTCAGCGCAGGGCGGTGGTTCTTGGGCGGCGTATGTGAGCGTGTGCCCGCACACCCGCACACTCGCGGCCCGCGTGGAGGGGCCCTCGAAGGCGCCCTGTCCACCGGGGGCCTCCAGAGATAGCGTGGCGAGCCCGGGGGGGTGAGGGGTGACTGCCCGCCCAGACAAGGAGCTGGACCTCTGGCTACGGCCAGCAGCGCGGCCCCCGACCGGGCTGTGGGGGCCCCGACCGGGCTGTGCGGGCCCCGACCGGGCTGTGGGGGCTCAGACCAGGCTGCAGGTGCCCAGACTGGGCTGCAGGGGCCCGGGCCAGGCTGTGGGGACCCCAACCGGGCTGCGGGGGCCCTGGCCGGGCTGAGGGGGCCCAGACTGGGCTGCAGGGGCCCAGGCCGGGCTGAGGGGGCCCCGGCCGGGCGGTGACGACACTGGGAGCCCACAGAGGAGGGAACGAACCACAGCCTCCGTGGCGAGTCAGGACCGGATAACAGGCTGTGGACTCAGAGCATCTTTCTAGGAACAGGATTGTGGATTTTGCTGTTTTCGCAGAAGAGTTTGGAAGGGAAGGAGGGCGTGGGGGTCGGCTGGCTGGAAGGGTGCAGAGAGCCCGTCTGCCCCGGGCCCCGGGCTGAGCGACGCTGGGCCGTCCCCGGGGTGACGGGAGCAGCGTGCGGGGACCTGGGCACAGCGGCTCGGCCGGCGTGGGGGCCGTCGTGGCTCACCCCGGGCTCTGCCCCTCGTTCTCCCCGTCAGGTCGGGGGTCCAGCGAGGCAGATCCTGGCTTCTCATCCCAAACCAAACACGGCTCAGACGTACTTCTCCGAAGGGGGGAGTGAGGCGGGCGGGGACACCGCCCCCCGGCCCCCACCCCTGCCCGCAGCGGGCGCTCCTCCCATGTGGACTCCTCCCAGGAAGGGCGGGGTCCGCCGTGGACAGGAGAGGGCAGGGGCGTCCTCGCGCGCCCCCCACTGCGTCCCGCCCCCCGAGATTCGTTACTGTTTTTCTAGAACGCCAAGGAAAGACTTGTATCTGTAGGAGGCGTTTTCATTTGTATTTTTACTTCCTGCCCTTGATGGGGTGGGGGGTGGGGGGTGGGGGGTGGCGACAGCTTGTTCTTATTTCGTGTTACTTTGTACCCCTCGCCGCGGTGGGGGAGGGCGGCCGCGTCTGAGTGTGGGGCGCAGGTGCGTGGGGGGGGGCGTTCTCGCGGAGCGGAGCGGTGCGAGCAGATGTTACGCCCCCACGTCTAGGAGGTGTGGGGACGCGGGGGACGGCGCCGCGTGGGGGTGAGGAAGGGCCGCGTTATGTAAGCGCGTCGGGGGTGGCCGGCTTGGGGACGCAGCCGGAGCCCGACGACGAGGAGGAAGGCTGGTGTCCCCCTCGCGGCCTTCAGGGACGGTGGCCGGGGCCATCTGCTGGGAGCCTGGTGGCCTCGTGGGTCTCGGGGTGTGGGGGCAGGCGGGGTGGGCGGGAGGTATCGGGGGGTATCCTTTCCCCTCTGTCCCCTCCCCTGTCTCCCCCTCAGTCCTGCTCCCCGGCTGCCTTTCTCCAAACCAGCTCCCTGGCAGCTGGGGACAGACCTCACGTCTCCCGAGCTCCCTCCTGGCTCCTGCCACCGCCACCCGTCACCGCCACGCGCCAGCAGCCCCACACGGCGAGGGGTGGCACCTGTCCTGAGTCTCACGGCACGCTGGGGCGGCTCCGGTGCTGTCCCCTGGTGTCAGGCCAGACAAAAACCTGAGCCGGTGACACCGAGACCGTGACCGGGGGCCTTGGGTCCAGACACCGCTGCCCGCCAGCCGCGAGAACAGCTTTGCCACCGGCTCTTAGGGCCGCTGCAAAGATGACAGCCAGAGCCCCTGGTGGATCCGTCCCCAGCCTCCGCACGCGGAGGGAGCCCCCGTGTTTGGTGGGTGGGGTGTGGAAGTCCCTCTGTCCCATGGTGTCCCCGGCGAGCTCCGTCCCCCGGGCCCTCCAGCCCTCTGCGGGCACTGGCTGAGTCTCCCCTGCTTGGGCCGGTCGCTCCGAGTGTCCACGGGGCGGTGGCCAGAGTCACGCCGTGCCGGGTGGGTCCAGCCCCGTCTGCGTGAGTGCGTGACGGGCCCCATGCCCGGGACCACGGCTTGTACCCGTCCATCCACCGTGTTTGTATCCGTGTGACGTGTCCGCTTGGAGGCCCCGGGGGTGGAGGGAGAGACGTGGGTGCGATGCACTTGGTGTGGCCCCGAGTCGTGTCGCCAGAGGCCCCGGGAGTGAGAAGCCGGGGTCGGGCGCCCGCGAGCTGCCACGGGGGGCCCTCACCCTTGGAGGCCGACGGGCACCCACGCCCCGGCTGCCCGTTCCCTGTGTGGCGAGTCTGGGCCGAGCAGCTCCGTGAGAGCCCGGGGGTGTCCGGGGGACGAGGCCGACGCAGGCGCCTCCTGGGGCAATGCAGCGGGCGAGGGCACCCTGTGTCCCTGAGGGGGATCCTGGCAGTGACGGCTTTGCGCTGGTCCCGGGGCCGTTTTGGGGAGCCCTCGCCGTGAGGGGTGTATGGGCCAGTCCCCGAGCACCGCCGTCCGCCCCGTGCTGGCTTCCCTGGGGCCGCACGCCCGTCTCTCGGGCTGCGGGCTGTTTGTGACACGGCGGTCGTGGCGTGACAGGGCTCTGTGCCTGCCCCATCCGCGGGGGACACGTCAGCCACATGCGAGGGTCCAGTCCCCAGGACGTGGCCAGTCAGGGTGGGCTGTGAGCGAAACGGTCCTGATTTCCGAGACGAGCACCCAGGCGGTGCCCGCGGACTGTCCCCTGCCGGTGACGACTCACGGGGTTGCACGTTGGCGGGACGGGGGTTTGGACGTGTTGGGTTGCGTGCGACATGTTATCAGAATTCATTTCACCTGTTTTTTTAAGCTCTTAAAAGGGGGCTGCTAGAAAGTCTGAAGTGACCCCCGCTTGCGTTGGGCAGGCTGGTGTGAGCCGGGTCCCCTCGGGGCCTTGACGTCCTTGAGCTGAAGAGGGGCGTTCCCCCGGGGGTACTCCCAGACGGGCCTCTCGGCAGTAAGGGTCTTCTCCGTGCCCCTGCCCACTGCACCAGGAGGCCCCTTTTGTCAGGCCATGGCAGGTTAGCTCAGCACGTAGGTCCCCCGAGCCGTCCGTCTCCGAGTCTGTCCCCGTGAGCCACCACTGGAGCTTTCGGGGGACACCCTCCAGCTTTGTAAATAGCCATTAAAAAAATACAAATAAGTTTGTCAGTTTGTCAGCCTGCACAACAAGCACGCTCGTGAGACGCCCCTCACTCGGAGGCCGCGAAGCCGTACACAGCACAGCGAGGAGGGTCTGCCGGGGAGAGCCAGCAGCAGCGGGGACGCACTCTTGTTCCTGTGACGGGAGACACCGACGCGCGGGCCCGGCAGCCGGGGCGTGGGGACCCCGGGCGTGGCAACCTGTGCATGGGGGACCCCCTGGGCGTGGCCACTGGTGCGTGGGGACCCCGGGCGTGGCCTCCTGTGCACGGGGACCCCCCAGGTGTGGCCACTGGTGCGTGGGGACCCCAGGCGTGGCCACCTGTGCATGGGGACCCCGGGCGTGGCCACCTGTGCATGGGGACCCCTCGGGCGTGGCCACCTGTGAGTGGGGACCCCATGGGCGTGGCCACCTGTGCGTGGGGTCCCCAGGCGTGGCAGGAGGTGCCACTGGGGCCCCGGGAGCTGGCACCAATTGAGCATCAGGAGAGCCTGACATGGAAGCCCGGGGAGGCCACGGGGACTCGGGGGAGCAGGGGGTGAGGGGGAGGGAGGGGCGACACCCCGTTGTCCCCTGGCGTCCCCTGGCGTCCTGCAGTGAGTGCGGGGCCCCTCCTGGCCTCGTGTCCCCGGAGCAGAGCAGAGCGCGGAGGGCAGAGCTGCGGGCCACGGGGCCAGGGCGGGCCACGGGGATGCTGCGGGGTCGAGCGCCCTGTGGGGGGCGGCGTGAGTCCCTCTTGTCCCCACATCCCCGCTTTTGACGTCGCCCTTCAGCTTCTCCGCCGTGCCCCCCGTTAAGCTGCCCAATCACCCCATGGATGTCGCGCGAGAGCTTCCGAGAGCTCACTCTCGTCCCGCTGAGAACCAGCCTTGCTCGTGGGCACGGGATGCGATGGCATACGTACACCCTGCGCGGGGCGTCTGATGTCTCTCCCGTTCCTTACGGGGTGGAAGGCCCTTATGAGATGTAGCGCCTTTAATATTATTATTATTTTTTGTCCTTCCCTGCCTTGGGATTGAAAGGCTGGGGCTCTTTTCGTTCTGATGATTTCGTCCTGATTCACTTCACGGCCGGTCAGGGCTCGGACACGGGAGGGTGATCGACACGGAGCGGCGTGGGCCGCAGTGCGGACGCCTCGTCCGCGGTGGCCGAGAGGACACTCACCAGGATGCGGGTTACGCGGCGGTGCCAGGAGAGGGTCCCGGGCCTGCAGGGACGTCCCCACGGCCCGCGGTCACGCGCCCTGGCTGCAGGCAGGGGGGTGGCCGTGCCACAGGGGATTCCAGGTGGCTCGTCCGGGGGCGGGAGGGCTGGGGACAGGCTGGCCCTCAGCATGGAAGGGCTGAGAGCCCCGTCAGGAGCTCCCAGCGGCCTCTGCTTGCACAGGGGACACCCCGGAGCTCCAGCACCCGTCGCCACCTGCTCCCCGGCCCCAGCCTCCCGTCCTCGGCCCCAGTCTCCTCTCCGTGACAGCGCGTGGATGGCTGGGACCGAGACCCGGGTGTGGCCAGCAAGCGGAGTCCTCCGCCACCCGGTGACGGCTGGCGCAGCGTGTGTCCACACTGGGGAAGGGCAGGCGGGAGCAGCGTCCGGTGGCTCGAGGAAGCTGCGAGGTGCCGACCGTGGTGGCCGACAGGTGGGGGCGACGCTGCACAGCAGACGGGCCGTAAGCTGGATGCCACACGCGCCCCACCGCACGGAGCCCCGGCCCTCTGTCCTGGACCTTCCACGCGCCCGGCATCGCTCGGCTGGGACGCGGCGCCTCGGTGCTCAGCGGCAGGCCACCCCCGAGGTGACATCTGACTCTCAAGCAGCCACCACGTCCGAGGACATTCTCTCAGGGCACGAGGCGTGGTGCTCGGAACACGCGTGTGCACACGCGTGTGTGGTCACTGGGAGGAAACTCTTGCGAGCACGGCGGGTTTTCGCGGGGACAGAGGGCTGGGGGCTCGCGAAGTCGTTCTTGCCTTTCCCACCCCCCGACACGACGGGCGCCGGGCAGAACCAGGAGCCCGGCTAAGTCTGAATTTCGGATGCACGGCGAAGGATGTTTGTGTGAGCGCGTGGCAGACAGCGCACGGGACTGGCTCGTGTTCGAACACCATGTCTATCTGAGGTTCAGGCGTAGTCCTCGCGTTCAGTGGCTGCATCTGTCATCTGTGCCCGTCACGGCCCGGGCGGTGGGAGGCCTTATCTCAAAATCGTTTTTTAGTCATTTAAACAATTTAGTCGCATGAATGACACGTCGTTACTTATTCGTTTTATTAGTTCTTACAAGACAGGAGTGTCTGACGCGAAAGGACTAATATTTTCTTCTTACATCCGTCTCTCCTGGGGTGACCTCTGACCCCTGTTACAGGTCAAAGTGCTTCCTCCCCAGCCCTCCCCTTTGCCGATATCGGCACACTTGCCTCTTTGCAGTGTGTTCATGGGCCTCCTATTTTCCTGGCGCTTTCTACTTTTTTTTTTTTTGGAGAAAATCTCAAAAGGAGAATTACTGGGTCCAAGGGTACACGTATAAATTTTATCGACTGCGTCTGGATTGCTCTACGAAGCTGAAAGTATTTACAGATCTCTCCACGCCGTGCGGGAATCCTTTATCCCACGCCCGTATCAGTATCAGTCATTATTTCTTAACACATTTGTCGGTCCAGGCGTACAAACTGTCATTTTAACTTGCAGACGTCTAGGAAGGTTGAGCATCTCTCTTCTGTGTTTATCAATCGTTTGTCCGTCCGTGTACTTGGTCCACGTGTCCGTGGAGTCTTTCTTATTCATTTCAGGATGCTCTTTACATATGGGCCATTCCCATGCTTTGACTGCCCCCCCCCCCACGGTCTTGGCGTTGTTCCTGGGCCAGCTGTGATCAGACCATCCCCCGATCTCAGGGGTTCGGGCCTGAGCGTCTCCCCGTGTAGCGGCCCGGGGCTCGTGGCGGTCGTGGACCTCCGGTCCACACACGGGCGCCCAGAGCCTGCCCATCCTCTCGTCTCGCGAGTCTCGGGTTTAAAGGGCCTGTTAGTGCTCTGTCGTTGCCGCGGAGCTGGGGCCTGAGCTGGGGGGCTCTGCAGCCCGCCCCCCACCGCCTCGCCCTGCTTCCTCTGCAGAGCAGGGCCCTGGGCCTGGGGAGGGAGGTGGCCCCGGGCATCCTGCCTGGAGCAGGGTCCCCTGTAACTCCACAGGGAGGTGTCCGGGAGCTGCCGGGGGAGCGGGGAGAAGGGCAGTCTCTGGTCCCCACTCTCCTGTGGCCATTCGTTCATTCATTCCTCCGTCCGCTCATGTGTTCGTTTGTTCCGCGAGGCTTTGCGAAGCCCCTGCCTCGTGCCAGGGAGCTGTCAGCCTCTGGGGGCGGCGGAGGCCTACAGGACCACGCAGCTTTGAGTGACAGGCTGGGGCGGGGGCAGCTGCCTTCTCTGCCACATGTCGGGGGGCTCGTGCTAACGGAGTGGGTGAGTGGCAGCAGCACGGCCTGGCTTGGGGGACGGATGCCCGTCTCTGCGTCACCCCCTCATGGAGAGCTTGCCCTGTGTCCGCCCTGTGCCCACAGCACCCCGGCACGTTCGGGGGGTGTCTCGGCCCCCGCCCCCACTGGCTGGTTTTCTGGGGGGCACTCGTGGTCAGCTCCATGCCTCACTTTAGGAGCAGTGGCCAGCCAGGGGCCAACCTGAGCCCTGCAGAGGTGGCCACCAGCGGCCTCGCGGGCGCAGAGCACGGGGCACCGCAGGTGGGACGTGGACCAGGAGGCTCAGGTGCTGGATGAAGACAAAGCTTCGTGGTGCTGGCTTCTTCTCCGAGGATGGCGCTGTTGCGTCACGGGGGTCTCAGGGCTGGCGCCACCGTGGCTGGTCTCCCTGGCTTCTGCCTCGGGACATGCTCACCCGGGATCCCCACCTCAGCTTCAGGAGCAGCGGTGGGCGGCCTCGTTTATTTCCGCGGACGGACTGGGGGGGCGTGCTCAGCCCCTCCAGGCCCTGGGGCCCCCCACCCAGCGAGAGCTGAGGGGAGCCCCGCTTCCTGCCAGGGTCCCCGCGGACCCTGCAGGGCCCCCTTGCTCTGTCCCCACCAGCCCCTCCGTGTCCTCCATTCCCGTCTCACCGTCCCACTGGGCTCACAGCAGGAGGACAGGCTGCAAACGGGGCGAGACCACGGCCGGAGGGTGCCTGGACACGCACCTCGTCTCCCATGTCACCGCACCCCCAGCCACGCTCCCGTTTGGGGTCCGAGGGACATGCCTCGTCCGCAGCAGAGCGGGTGTGTGTTCCGTGGGACCCTGCTCGGATCAGGTCCCCGGCCCGTCCCATGCCACCGTGGGCTTCTGCGCGGGGAATGGCTTGGCAGTCGGGCGGCTGCACCTCCCCGTGCCAGCGTGTCTCGGACGTGTCACCCGCTGCCTTGGCTCGGGCCATCAGGACGGAGCGCCGCGGACGGGGTGGCTCAGACGACGGAAATGGATCCCTCACTGAGCCGGAGGCTGCAAGGCCAAGGTTGGGGAGCCAGCACGGTCGGGTCCTGGCCGCAGCGCCCCGCCTGGCTGCAGATGGCCGCCTTCCCGCTGTGTCCTCGCGCGTCCGGGCACGGGGGCGGGGGCCCGCATGTGCTCGCTGTCCTGCGGCTCTTCTTACACGTCACCGTCCGTCACCAGGGCCCCACGCTTTGGCCTCATCTAACCCTAATCGCCTCCCGGGGCCCCCCCTCCACCCCGGGGGGAGTTTTGGGGGGACGTGGCAGCGCAGGACGAGGAAGTCAGCCCTTCGGGACCAGTGAAGGGAGCTCTCTCCTGAGTGTTACGTCAGGCGACACTCGTGGCTTTTTGATCCTGCAGAATTTGGATTAAAGAGAGAAACAGTTTTACACCGTGGTTTCCTGTGATCAGAAAGCCGGTTTGTTTACGAAGAGCTTGTTCTTCTTGGATGCTTAGGGGCAGTGCTCTGCCTTGGTTTTTCTTGCTTGTCCTCAGCTGTCCTTTGAGAGTTCTTCGGCCATCGCAAAATGCCGTAGAAGGATACGTGATGCTCTGGTATGAGACAGTTAAACAGGAAAAAAGTCGCAAAGTGAACGTGCAGGACGATCCCGCTCGGCCCCACAGATATAGATTCTAAGCAGATGAGCGTCTGGGAGGGCATGTGTGCTCAGAATGTCAACAGAAGTTATTTCGGGTTAGTGGGATTATGGGTTATTTTAAATTTTCTTTCCTTTTTTTTTTTTTTTTTTGCATATGTGTAGTTTCTAAATTTTCTGCAGTGAATATGTTTTTATTCTATAATAAGGACAAAATTATAACCACGGATCTTGCCAGATGCTGCTCATGCTGCCTGGCCGGGGGGCCCAGCTCGCCCTTCCCGTGCTGCGTAGGGCCACCGTGCTTGGCCACTGGGTCCCCAGGGCCTCGCCAGGGCTGGCCGCCCCCACCCCTGTGGCCCTGGGCGGGGCAGAGCTGAGGCTGGTTCTCCTTGTGGTGAAAGGACCAAGAGGCCCTTCGTGATGGGTGAGTTTATCACCGTCTCCATGGCAACGCCTCTGGTCCTCTCTTCTGTAGGTGTCACCCCTTCTCCAGCACCCAGATGCACACTCACACACACGTGTACACACACCTGCACAGATATGCACACACGCACACACATGCCTGCATGCACTCACATACATATGTGTGCACACACCCACATGCACATGTGCACGCACACATGTACACATGTGCACACACCCACACACATGTACATATGTGCACACACCTGCACACACTAATGCACTCACACCCCCACACACATGCACACACGCCTGCACACACATACACCTGTGCACTCACATATCTGCACACACAAGCCTGCACACATGTACACATGTGCACACACGCCTGCAACAATATACATGTGCACTCACACCCCACACACGTACACATGCACACACATGCCTGCACACACATGTGTACACACGCCTATGTGCACTCACGCACGTTCACACATGCCTGCACACACACAACCACATGTACACATGTGCACGATGCCTGCACACACTCACATACACATACATGTACACACCAACACCCACACATGTACACATGCACACACGCCTGCATGCACACACACACATGTTTTTAAGTCACCTGATTAAAGGCAGCCATGGAGCAGATGGGTCCCTGTGGTCTTGCTTCTGTCTTGGATCCAGAAGTCGCCGTGCAGGTGGTTCGACAGTAGCTACTCCTGCGGCCATGGGCCCTGCACCCCATCTCCAGCATCATCGGCACGGGGTACGGGCAGGGACCCAGGATTGCCCCGGCCGCTCTGTCCACCGTGCTGGCCTGGGCTCCGCCCGCGTGCCCCTGGGACAAGCACGCGGTGGATGCTGCCACAGAGAAACTGAGTCAGTCCCCCCTCTGCCCCGCCCCCCCCCCCGTGCACACGCTCCGTCTCCATCCAGCCTTGGCTCCCCTCGACCTGGCGTTTGCTCAGCCCACCCCTCACTGCCCTGCACGTCCTATGTGAGCGGGGGCCGGTGGCGTGGCCGCCGGCCAGGAGGGGGGTGCCTCTGAGGTGAAGGTGAAGTATGAGAACGTGATTGGATTTACAAAAACCGGCTTGACACAGATTTTCAGGAATCCATCTGGGCTGCGTGAGAGGTAGAGCTGTTCGCTTGTCTGGATTCCCAGGAAGCTTCTGTTCTGGGGAAACTGGGTGTGTTCGCTGCCAAAAGGAGCTGTATTTTTAGCCAAATGTGAGAAAGGGAAGGGAGGAGCCTGGGGTTGGGGGGCCGAGGTCCCCTGGGTGAGCACGTGCTCGTGGAGACGGGCGAGGGGTGGCCGCTGGGGCCGCGGTTGGGACCCGGGCTCGGAGCGGCCGTTACTTCTCACCTTGGGGAAGGACAGTGCCTCTGCAAAGGCCTGTGTGGGCTGGGGAGTGGCGGTCACCCTGTGACCCCGCCACCCGCCCCGTGCCCCACACTGAGTACCAAAGGCAAGCAGCCGGCATGGGCTCTGATTCACGGTGCTCGCCCTTCGCCGGCTGCTTAAAGCGAAGCGGCCTTGATGCTGGGGAGGCCGGGCCTGGGCGACGGGGGCCGCTGCTGGCTTCCCGCCGCCTCCCACCCCACGTGGGAGGGAGGGCAAAGGGGACTGCTGGCCCATCGCTCCTCCCCGGGGGTGGGCTCAGTGCCGTGCACCCCTTAACCTGCCCCGTCCAGGCGTGGCTGAGGGCAGACCAGCTCCCCTGCGGTGGCGGTGTTGGGGGCAGGGGCCCGCAAGCCTGTCCTGCCAGGGCCAGGGACTCAGTGTCGCGGGTGTCATGGGCCAGGCCTTCTCTGTGACAGTGACCCAGTTCCCAACTCCGCTGTGGACGATGCGTGGGACCCTTCGTCTGTGAAACAGACAGTAGGGCTTGTGGTGGCCGGAGTCCTTTGGGCATTCAGTGAGGGGTCTTAGAAGAAACAGTGCACAGTGACACCGAGTGAAGTGTTCATGCCCCGTCTCCACCTGCCCGCGCCGTTACCTGGCGTGCTTACTGAGCCCTGCGGCCTGCCTTCTGCCAGGTATGATCCAAGCACCTACCCCGAGGCCCCAGAGCAGGCGCTCAGGGCACAGTGGGCGTTGAAAACAGACACCATCGCCGTTCCCCGGCACCTGTGCAGTCCCAGGTGGGAGGGACCGGCGCTCGGAGGGGGCGGGGCCTGCTGGACGTCAGCCCGTCTGCAGAGGGCACAGCGCCCCTGGCGGGGGCGTCGGCAGCGCCCGTGCCCTCGGAAATCTCTGGGGGAGAACCTCCCTCGCCTCTCCGGCGGGTGGCCCGCAGTCCCCAGCATTGCTTGGCTTATGGCTACATCACCCCAGTCTGCCCGTGCCATCAGGCGGCCTTCTCCCCGTGGCCTGTGTCCTCTTCCTGTAAGGACACCCACTCCACTCCTCGCCTTCACTTACACCGTAATCGTACCTGCGAAGACCCTGCTCCAGGTGAGGTCGCATTCAGAGGTGCAGGGGTGAGGCCTTCACGTACCTTTGGGGGGGCTGTCATTCAACCCGTAGCCAACACGGAGCGAGCAAAAGGCGGGCCGGGTCCCCCCTTCCCGGAGCCCCCCTCCCCCACCCGGCTGGACGAGGGGCCGCCTGAGCCCGGCCTGGACCGCGGGGCACCGCCACCACCGGTGGCTGCCGCGCTCCGGGCCCAGCCGCGTTTACAAAAATAGAGTCGTATCATCTGCTGCGTGTGCCGCACCCCGAAGCAGGTTACTGAGGGGGAGCGGGGAGGACGGGAGCAGATGGGGACTCCTCGATTTGCATGAGGTGCCATGTGCAGGGCTCGGAAGCCTCACGGAGGGAATCGTGGATAGGGGCCGGGGCCCCTGGGGGGCGGACGGAGGTGCTGGGGTGGGCCACAGAGATGGGTAAATGTGGGGGACGCCGGGCTGGTGGGAGGGGAGCGGGGCAGGGGGGACAGGCTGCATCGGGTGGCCCAGCACGGGGCTGCCAGGCGCCACTGCGGTGTCACGACCTCAGTGCTGATGGATTTCGTGTGTGCACAGCTGGGCGGGTGCTCCCCAAAGACCTGGCCCTTCTCCTCTCTCCCGGGAGGACAGTGGGGGATGAAAAGGAAGGAGAGGACAGAGAAGAGCACGGTCGCCAGCAAGCTGGCTGGCAGACGCTGGCAGGACGGAGGTGGTGTGAGCTCTCTGCGTCCCCAGGCGCAGACGGCTGGCCACGGAGAGGGTGGATCCGTCACAGAAGCAGGCAGGAGCGAGGGGTGGCGCGAAGGGGCTGTCCCGCAGGGAGAGGGGGACGCGTGCTGGGCTTGGCCCCTGGCGGTGGTGGGGACAGATGCCCCGTGAGCCTGCCAGCTGCGGGGTCCTCTGTGTCCAGCCCCCGAGCGGCCCTCGGCCTTGCTGACCATAGCGCTCAGAGCAGGAGGGCTGGGCCGACATCTCACGGCGGTTTGTCCCAACGCCTCTCGCGTGCCTGGGTCGCTCCCCGCCGCGGGTGTGGGGGAGGTGGAGCAGAGCCCCTGTCCGCACAGCCCGCTGCGGAGACCGGGCTGTCACCCCTTCAGTTACGGGCCACAGCACTGAGAGCCAGTGTCCCTTCCGTGTCCGGCCACTGGGACCTGGTTCGGCCTCCCCGCTCCTCCCCTCCCCTCCCCTCCTCTCCCCTCTCCTCTGCTGCTTTTCCATTCTGCCAGTCCCAGTGTCCCAACTCCGACCGTCCCTCGGATGAGCAGGTGCTCCCTCTCCCGTGCCCTGCTTTGGTAGTGGGACTGCGGCCACCCCCAAACGGGCATGTAGGCCCCTGTCCTGCCCGTGCTCTGGCGATGAGGAGACAGCACCTGTGTAACTCTGTGGAGCTTAATACCACGGGAAAGGTGACAAAATGTACGGGTGACCGTCTGGGGTCACCTCCTCCTGGGAAGGAAGTCACTCGGCTCCATGTCACGACCCTGTTGCTTAGGCAAGGCTGTCCCCAGCACAAGCCACGTGTGTGCCGCCCGCGGACTCCGGTGGGCTGGCTGCAGGGGAGAGGACACGGCCTCCCCGGCCCCCAGCGTCCCTGTGGGCAAACGTGACTGGTCCTCCCTGGACCGTGGCCGGAGGCAGTGCCTGTCACTTCTGGGCGGGGGGTTCAGCATTGGGGGTGCAACCCCCTCTCCTGGCTCTTGCCCCCTCGGCAGGTGCGTGGGGCAGGGTCCAGGCCAGCCCAGGTGTGAGCTCCCAGGCATTCTCTCCCAGGGAGCTGCGTGGCCAGCGTGCGACGCTCCCCATAGCGATGAGTGACAACAAGCACGGAGTTCTGCCGACCAGGGACGCTCCCCGGAGCCTCGGTGTCCAGAGTTTTTATTGGGCTTCGGTCACATTAGAAATCACTGACCACCCACGTGGCCGACCTCAGCCTGCAGCCCCCCCGAGGTGGAGCTGGTACACGTGGCCCAAGGCCCCAGCCCCACCCTCAGTCACACTAGAGTCTCTGGCTGGCCCAAGGCCCCTAGGGAAGCAGACACTCTCGGCAGGCCTCCGAGGGCTCAGCGGGGACCTCCCCGGGGCCGGGGCCGGGGCCGGGGCCAGATCTGTTCTGGGACATGGGGAAGCCTTTGCTGCACAGGCCCCAGTGATTCTGACCTTGCAGACAGGAGAGGCAAACGGGGAGTCGACCCCCGGGCGGGCGGGCCACCCCCTCATCTCAGCACGGGGAGTCGGGGTGTAGGGTGGGCAGCCAGGTGCAGGAGAAGCGGCTGGGCCCAGCAGAACTGGGCCCCCTCTGCCCCGGCCTGTTTCATGAGGGGCTCTGTGCCCGGGCACCTCCGGGGTCACTTGGGCCTGACTCAGGCTGGGTGGGCTTCGCCGCCAGGGCCACAGTGGCATGAGCGGGCCGGGGGGACCACGGACGCGGGGCTGCCTTCTTGCCCGTCACCGGGCTTATCTCTCTTGCTTTGCTTTCCCCTTCCGGCCGTCCCCGGCACCCGCCTCCGCGTGGCGAGCGAGGCCTGGGGCAGCAGCAGGGCGCGCGGGCTCCTGGGGACAGTCCCATCTGCCGGGAGAGCTGTGTGTCCTTCAGGAGAGGGGCAGCGTGGAGGCTGCCTTTGGTACTTCCTGCTCGTGTGCTGAGTTCAGAGTCGGCCTTCCCCCAGCTCCTGCGCTCCGGGGTTCGCCTCCGGGGCACCTGATCGGGGGCTCAGGGACCCCAGGCCTTTGGGGGACCCACTGGGCCTTCTCCTGGCGCTTCCTGGGCACGGTATCCTGACTGTCTCCTGAGCACCTCTGCCTTCTGCCCGGCAGCCCGAACCCTACCCCGTTTGAGGACGTGTCCTGTGTCTGTCATCGCCACCCTCCACACGAGGGGCCGCCGCTTCCCAGATTCTGTCTCTGGGCGGCAGGACACGGGGAGCACGGCTCATGGGCTGGCGCCCACACACGCGTCTCCAAAGCGTCCGGCCCGTGTGCTCCCTTCATCCTCACGTGGATGAGGTGGGGGGCTAGCAGGCAGGTGGCGGCACCCCGAATTTATAGATGGAGAGGCTGGGGCTCCCCCAGGCCCCCTGCCACTGTCGGGGAGAACAGTGAATAAGCAGATTCTCCCACAAGCCCAGGCCCAAGCTCTGCGTGCCCCGGGGCCCTGCGTGGGTGTGAGCCCCGTGTCAGGGGTACGTGACAAGCCCAGTGACACCGGGGTGCTCCATGCCTCCTTCCGGAAGAGTCCCATCGGAAGGGAGCGAGGCCCTGCCCAGCTGTCGCCCGGCTGCCACTCAGCCACCCACCGCCTCACCCTGGCCTCTCGCTTCTCCCAGCCGTGTCACCTCCGAGCCTTCCGGCTGCCGGAGGAGGTCCTGCGAGGCAGAGCACTCCCGCGAGGGACAGATCACTGTCACCGCTCGGCCTCGGGATCGGCGCCCCATCATCACGGCCCTCCCCGACGCCAAGGCCAGAAGAGGCGGGGGAGAGAGAGAGAGAGAGAGACCTACGCGGGCCGCTCTGAGCCGGGGGCATAAATGAATTAGGTTTAATTTCTGTTTAATTGTTTCCACAGCTCAGCCTCTGCCGACTTCGCAGGGCAATTTATTTTCCAGTCTCAGAGAAGAGGTGGGGGGATGAGGGGGGGCAGCGGGCAGCAGCCACGGGTCTGCCTGCGGACGCTGTTAATTACACCTGATCGTCGTATCTCCTCGTGACTGCTGGAGGCTCAGGGCTTCTCCGTGCCTCCCTCTGTGGCGGGAGGGAGCCCGGGTCAGATGGGCGGGGAGCACGGGGAGTACGGCGTTGATAGCCGGAGAGGCGGGGCCTGGAGCCGCAGGTGACCGTCTCCTCCTGACGGCGCTCGTAATTACTGGAATGATAAGTCCCTGAGATGGGGGCTTTCCCGCCCCTCTCCTGCCTCAGAGCCGGGGCCCCTGGGTTCTCGGCGCCCCTGCCCCAGGCGGCGTTAGGCTTCCGCTGACCGCGTTCCTCCCCGGGGATGGACATGGTGTGGGCGGGGCAGAGGGCGGCGTGGGCGGGGCAGAGCGCGGCGTGGGCGGGGCAGAGCGCGGCGTGGGCGGGGCAGAGCGTGGCGTGGGCGGGGCAGAGCGCGGCGTGGGCGGGGCCTAGCACGGTGTGGGCGGGGCAGAGCGCGGCGTGGGCGGGGCCTCTGTCCCGCCAGGCCCCCGCACGCCTGCTCGCTTGTTCTCGTGCCGCGGTGTGTAAATTGCGTGGTGTGGACACACCGGCGAGACCCTTTCTGAGTGCATGCGTGCCATTCTGAATAAACCAGAAGCGAGAATGTGGGAGAACGAAGTGGGAGTTTGCTCGCCATCCATCCATTCATTCAGAGACAATACTGGGTGAGCTCCATCCACATGCCAGGCGTGACCTGGGCGCCGGACAGAGTGACCTAAACAGATGACAGGCACCTGCCCTCAGGGTGCTGGGGGGGTCAAAGAAAGACGACAGGAAACAAGTGTGTCTGTGTCTGTGTGGTGACACCTGCGATGCGTCCCAGGGAGGCTCCTGGGGTGGGGACACCAGGGGGACAGGGGTACTTTTGATGGCGCGCTGCTCCCATGGCCTCATGGGAAGGTGTAGAACGGAGTCCCTGGGGAGGGAGGGGCAAGCCGCAGTGTGAGGGGACGGCTTTCCCGCAGCGGGGCGGCCAGGGGCCTGCAGTGGGGACGGGGCTCGGCGGGAGGCCGGCTGCCCAGGGTCCAGCGGCGCCCGAGGGTCTGCCAGGAAGCTGTGACCCCACCCGTGCAAGACCCCGCGTCTCCGTTTGCGTTTATCACCTCGTCGTGTTTTCTGAGGGAGCCCCCCAAATCACGTCGGCCTTAGGGTCCCCCAACCCGGCTTTCCCTGGCTCGCAGGCCAGTGTGGCAGCTCCAGGTGACATAGGACACCAGGGGAGAGAGCGATGTCACCCAACTGTTCTCTTAAAACGGCGGGGAGAAGGGGGGCCTGGGGGAGCGTTGGGTCCTGGATCCAACCTGGGCGGGTCTGGGAGTGAGAGCAGGAGGGGGCGCCGGACGAGGTGGCACC
>PVKZ01007388.1:0-23695 GCA_004027375.1 Macroglossus sobrinus | reverse complement strand
AAATACAATATCTGTGATCCTGGGGCCTTTGTGGCCTGCTTTGTGTCTGTGACTTAGGGTGCTGACACTTGATAGCAACCCGCTGCTTCTGATTTGAAAAAGAACCAGTTAATTCCCCCTTATATCCTAAAGCATAAATAGACATACAACATGAGATGGGAGATTTCAGGCTGCATTGGCTGCAAAGAAATGGCTGTTTTGGGAATGTCAGAGAGTCTGTGTGGTACTCCATTGCCTATTTCTGCAATGTTAATGTCAAAAAATGTCACTTTTCTCTCATGCAGCAGAACTGGGAGACTTTCATGAAGAAAAGGATGGGAAGCATCTGGCAAGAACCCGGTACTTACAGAACCAAGACTGTTTAGAAAGCAAGATCATGCAGTTTCATAAGAAACCCATGTAAGCATTTTAACTAGCACCTGCTTCCACCAGCAGGAAACACTGTACCTGGGGACAGACTCTTTTTTTTTTATTTTAGGATAAAATTTTATTTTATTTTATTTTATTTTGATTAATTAATTGATTTATTTTTTATGTTAACGAAATCCGGTAAGTTTCAGCTGTACATTTTAGCAATAAGGCATATATATATATATATATATATATATATATATATATATATATATATATATTCATTTTATTCTGTGAATGTCTTATCTCCATTCCCCTTTGTGAATCTGGATCTTTGAATCCTCTGCTTTTCAGTCATTGTTATCTCAATCTGTCTCTATGTATGCTGAATGCTCATACTATCTTTCTATAGCAATTCTCTTCTTATTATTGAAGCTTATAATGCCCTGTTCTTATCAAGGGTTAGACTCCTCTGCTTCTATTTGCCTGATAGTCACTTTATTCCTAATTATGTTTTTTTTTTTTTGGTCTTTTTGTTTTAGGCGAACTGACCCCTTTCAGTATTTCCTGTAGTGCAGGCTTCATAGTAGAGAATTCGCTCAATTTTTATATATCTGGAAATATTTTAAGTTCTCCTTCATATCTAAAGGAGAGCTTAGCTAGATACATTTTTCTAGACTGGTAGTTCCTTTCACTTAATAGTTTAAATATGTGATTCCATTTTTTTTTTCTGGCTTGTAAGGTTTGCGCTGAGAAGTCCGACAATAATCTAATGGGTTTTCCTTCATAAGTTACTGTATTCTTCTCTCTAGCTACCCTGAGAATTTTTTTTTTTGTCGTTGGTTTGGGATAATTTTAATACAATATGTCTTGGCGGAGGCCTTTTTGGGTTGAGATATCTGGGTGTTCTGTTGACTTCTTGAATTCCAAGCTCCAGCTCATTCCTTAGATTTGGGAAATTCTAGTCCATTATTTGTCTGAAAGTGCTTTCTAGTCCATGCTGCTTTTCCTCACCTTTGATAATGCCCATCATTCTTATGCTTTCTCTCCTGATAGTATCACCTAGTTCCTGAATTTCTTTTTCATTGTTTTTCGTTCTTCAATTACTCTCTTCTTTCTTCTAATTTATTTCTAGATTTCTGTCTTCAATATCACTGCTTCTTTCCTCCATACGGTGGACTCTATTTCCTAAATTTGCTATTTCATTTTTCAAGTCTTGCAGTGATTTTGTTTGTTTGTTTTTTGTTGTTGTTGTTGTTTTTATCTCCCGAAGATCTAGTCTGTTCTTCTTGAGGCTTTCAATCTCCTTGTTCTGCTCATCTAGGTGTTTTTTCAGTTCCTGAAATTGTCGATATGACTCATTTTGGAACTCACTGAGTTTTTTCAGAAGTACCATCCTGAATTCTCTGTCACTTTAGTTACATATTTCTATGTCTGTAAACTTTTCTTTTTTGATAATTTCAGGTAAAAGTCCCCAAAATAGAGCAATAAGCTATAGTCATCAAGAGAGAAGAAAATATTTCAAAGATATTCACATAAAGATTGGCAGATTTCATGTCTTATCTGTGGCTGCCATGATGACAAGCTCATGTGTTCCATTCTCAGAATCGACCATGGAACACTACAGAATAGAGAAGGAATTTAGACATGCACACACACACTAACTACACAACATTTGTGGTGGCCAAAATCTGGTAGAGTGAGAACACTATATGCTGGCAAGAATGTGGAGCAACAGGAAGTCGCAGTCATTGTTGGTAGGAATGCAAAACGGTACAGCCAATTTGGACGACAGTTTGGCGCCTCCTTACAAAACGGAGCATACTCTTACCATATCATCTGGCAGTCGTATGAGTATTGCCCAGAAGAGTTGAAGACTTGTGTCCACATGAACACTCACACACGGATATTTATAGTAGCTTTATTAGTAATTGTGAAAACAGTAGCGACATAAATGTTTTCAGTAAGGGAATGGATAAACTGCTGGAATCCAGATATCAGAATATATTCAGTGCTAAAAATAAATAACAATCACGGCACAAAAAGACACGGGAGAAACTTAAATGTATATTACTATGTTTAAAGAGGCAATCTGAAGAGTTTACATACTGAATGATTCAAAGGCAAAATTATGCAGTGTACAAAAACCAGTAGTTTCCAAAGGCTGTTGGGGGAGATGTGAATAGGCACACCGAAGAAGACTTTTAGGACAGTGAAGATATTCTGTATGATACTATAACTATAGATATATGCCATTATACCATTGTCCAAAACCATAACATGCACACCACCAAGCGTGAACCGGAATGTAAACCATGGATGTTTGGTGATGAGGTATCAACACAGATTCATCAATTATTACAATTGTACCAGTCTGGTGGGGGTGTTCATAATGGGGGAGCTATGCAATATGGGGACAGGTGCTTACTGGGAAATCTCTGTACCTTCCTCTTTATTTTTCTGTGCACACAAAAGGGCTCTGATAAATGAAGTTTTTTTTTTTAAAAAATATGCCATATGAACAATGAAATCTAAACAACAAAATAGAGAAAGCCCTGGGGAAGACTGAAGACTGTGGTGAGCTGGTATTTGTGTTTGGGGTAGAGTGTGGGAGCAGGTAGTTGGGAGGGGCGGTAGGCTGCATGGTGCCGATCACAGGATGGTAGGAGGGAAGGTTTTAAACTCCAGTCCCTCCTTCACTGCAGAAATCTGAAGCTCTCAGACCACACATGCTAGGAGAACTGGAACAATACAAGTATAGCAGGAATGATAGGAGGTTTGAAGCATTTGTCTTCAGAGACAGCTAACAAATACGTGAAATCATCTGAGTGGGTAAGGATTGACCTTTCAAAATTATTATTTTAATGGAATGTAAAGAATAGACTAGAAGTAGAGGAGTGAGAATCAGAGAGGTAAAATAAGTATAGTTATTCTTCATCAAATAACTTCTATAGTACATTATGTGTGTGTCTCTCTCTCTCTATATATATGTATATCATAAGCGGGTATGCCTACATACGTGTGTACATGCATTCTATGTATATCTGGGTATATAAGCACATCTAATCTACATCTATGATACACACACACACACATATACACATACATACATACATATGTATTAATGTACGTGCACATAGGTAGACATGTAAAATGTATGAATGAGGATCAAAAAGGGAAACTCCTGAACTCAACAGGAAAAGGACAGAGAGGGCAATGCCTCAGGATCTCCCCAATTCCCTGCTGCTGTTCAGCATCATCAGTAAAAAGAAAACCTTTAAAATACACTGTTTCCAAAGTCTCAATCGGACGCGTAAAGAGAAGCTATGAGAAGGAGCGTTTCTCCTCTGACCCTCCCCCAGGGTCATGGGCGCTGCAGGTGTCCCTGTGGCATCTGCCCTGGGACTGCAGCATTCTCCTCCAGGGTTGTGAGGACCCTCGGAGTGAGGATGAAGGGGTCCACCCGCCCCAGAACAGAGGGCTTTGCAGAATCTCTCTAGGCGCTGCTGCCAGCTCTGGGACCTGTGGTCAGGGCTGTCAGGCTGAGCACCCCACCAACACCTCCTCTGGGAACTCGGGAGTCAGGACCTTGGTGTGAGGGCCACAGACTCAGGACCGCTGAGGATGCGGGTCCAGGACCTGCCGGGTCAAGGGCGAGACCAGGGGGAGGACTGCAGGAACATTTGGAACCAAGTGTCGTCCCTCCTGTCAGGCCCGAGGGTGGGGGAGCCCAGAAGAGCAGTCCGGATGTGACGTCCACTGACTTCCGTCCAGGAAGTCTGACAGAAGTGAGGGCCGCGACTGTGAGGCCGGCTTCAGGTTAGAACAGGGAAAGAGCCTGATATGGCAGAAATTTAAGGTACGACCCTGAGGGAGGACTGAGGACCCCCAAAGAATCCAGGTTGCCCCCAGTGTCAGCACAGAGAGTCCCCGGCGCTGGGCTGTCGGGTGGAAATCTACCCCTCCCCCACAGAACCCCACCCTCCATAGTGACTCCGGGAGTCAAGGACCACATCTGAGGGTAGCAACCGCAGGTCAGCAGGTGGTGGGCCCAGGACCTGCCTGAGACAAGGTGAGGACCCTAGATGAGATTGAGGGACCCTGGACGCCAGAACAGTGGCACATCTGGCAGGGCTTACGCGGCAGTTGGGGAGAGGCAGGAGGGGACATGAGCATGCATGGCGGTTCCTGACTTCTGCGTCGGGGAGTTTGGGACTGGGGGAATAAGGGGAATTGCCTCTGGTGGCAGAGTGGAGGATCCCTGGTTCTGCTTGTGTCATAATGAGGACATTGGCGGAGGATTAGGAGACCCTCTACCATAGAACAGTCAGCCCTGGGAGGTCCAGAGGGATGACCCCGTCTGGCATGTCCTGCCGTCCGCACCTAGTGTGTGAGTCCCGGAGGGCTCGGTGTAGGAGCAGGGCCACGGGTCATAAGAGGGAGGGTCCTGGATTTGCTAGGTGACGTTGAGGGCCCTTGAGGAAGACTGAGAGGTACCAGGACCAACAGCAGAGAGTACCCCACTGAAGTCTGCCCCTGCTATGAGCCTCATCGCAAGGAGGTGCTTTTGGTTGCTTTTATGCTTCTGCCTGAGGGGTGGATAAGGGAAGTGAGGGTATTGGCCTGAGGCAGCTGGACACAGGACAACAAGGGGAGGGGTCCCAGGCCCTGCCAGTAAACACAGTGTGGGCTTTGAGGCAGGCCTGAGGACCCCACCCACCCAGACAACAATGGAGCAGTGAGCTCAGGTCCTAATGACATAACTGGGTTGTTAGGGGCACGGTAGAAGATAGGATGTGTCTTAAAGTCCACCTCACAGGTCTCAGTAAGATGACGGCCTTGGTCTGTGGGATGCCGAGTCTAAGGCCTTAGAGGCTACCAGGTGAGTACACTGAGGTAAGACGGGGGGTCCCAAACTAGGCAGAAACTTTCCCTGCAATATATATCAGAAAACCCCTGCAGTCACCACTGGGAGGCCTGGCAGAGAGTCTGAAGGAGACTCCTCCCCCACTTCCTCATTGTGTGGGGGTCTAAGGGACATGCTGCCTTGGCCTCCCCTCTGCATCCTCAGGGTGGCAGAAGAGATAGGGCCCAGGCCCTCTGTGAGTGACAGGGATAGCTGGATGGACCGAGTTTACCACAACCCAGGACCAAGGGGACCCACTGAAGCCCACTCTGTGCTGCTAGCAGGCCTGGGAGACCCCTACGATGGGTGTGTGAAGGTGGTTCCCCCTCATGTTCCCAGGGTCTTCAGGAAGGTGAGGGTTTTGGTTGGAAGGGATGAGTTCCAGTCGTGAATAGAGGAGTCAAGGTTTTGTTAGGGTTGGAAGGGTGAGAACATTTATTTTGGGAGAACTGTAGCTACCCGCTCTCTAAGAAAGAATGAGACTCCACAGCATCTCTCATCCGAGAGGCCCCAGGCAGGGGTAACTGGATGTGACATGCTTTGCCTTTGTGACATGCTTTGCCTTTGTGACATGCTTCCTGTGAGGACAGTTACTCAGGGTGAAATCAGGGCAGTGGGGAGTAGGTCCAGGAGCAGGCAGGAATAGAGACTAGTCTCTGCTGGACAATGTAAAGGGACTCTGCCCCAGAAAAGATGGGCCAGCATGCTGTTGGTCCCCGGTGACCCTGGGGTCATGGAGGGGGGAGCAGTTGTGGCCTCATCTCATTTTGTCTCAGAGCTCTCAGGACGGTGAGGACCTTTGTCTGTGAGGACAACGTCAGCCCATCCCCAGAAGCCACAGAGAGAGAGGAGGCCCAGATCCTGCTAAGAATCAAGGTGATCACCCTGAGGGACAAGTGAGTTCACCCCAGAACAACGAGGGTCCCCACTGAAGTCTGCCTTGCTCTGATGCTCAGCCCTGGAAATCCTGGGCAGTGCTGTCAAGCCGAGCACTTCCTCAGTCCCAGATCAGTGGTCTCAGGGAGGGGAGGGCCCTGGTCTGAGGCCTGGACTGAGGTCAGCATGGGCGGGATCCCAGGCCCTGCCAGGAATCGAGGTGAGGTCTGAGGAGAGCTAGAACACTTGGGAGCCCGGGCCTGGACTTCCTGCTCTGTCAGCTGTTGGGAAACCGGAAACAGTGCGTGGATTGGAGAGGAGGCCTTGTTCCATGTAGATTGGGCTCAGTAAAGGTAGGGTGTTGTCTAGGACCTGCAGGGTGTCAAGGAGACATATGATGGGAACGTGTCGCAGGATAAATGGATCTAACACTTCAGTGACCCCTCTTTGACCCCTGGGAGGCTCTGGGCATGTGCAGTCAGAGGAGGCCGCGTACTTCCTTCTGTTCAGTCTCAGTGGTGCGTGTATCAGTGCTCAATGTTTTGCCTCAGGCCACCAGGGCACAGGAGGCCAGGCCCTGGTGGGGAAAACATGGGCAATGAGAATGAGCAAGGAGAGGACCACCTTCCCGGAAGAGAGGGAATTTCACAGAGTCTGGAACCCTCTCCTCACAGCACTGGGGTCCCAGGCTTTGACGGACATCTGCACATGAAGGTTCCCATTTGTTTTGTCTTGCAGGAACTTCTGGATCCAGTCGGTGCAGGCTTTGGTCTGCGGTACGTGTCCTCATGTCACAGAGCAGAGGCAGGCTCAGCAGTGCCAGGAATTAAGGTGAGGCGCCTGCCCTGAATGTGTACCCAGTGGGTCCCCCACCTCCCAAGAAAGGAGACCCCACAGTCTCCAAATCTACCCAGCATACTGTCAGCCCATAAGCATGGACTGTGCCAGCTGCACCCTGAGGAGCTGTCTCACTTGTTCCTTCAGGTTCTTAGAGGCCAGGACGCCCAAACAGGAGACCACTGTGAGGCCCAAGAGCACCCTAAACAGGAAACCTGTAAGTTGCCTTTCTCAGAGGTGCCTGAGGTGCATTTCTCAGGTGATATTGTTCACACTCTCTTTTCCCCCAGGCGTGGGTCCCCACCGACCACCGTCCGCCCACACTCCTGTTGCTATTTCATCAAAAGTCACCATGTCTCTCGATCAGTTGAATGAGCCCTCCAAGCATGGGGAAGATGATGTGGATCCAAGAGACAGACAGGGCTTGCTGGAGGAGCAACTGCTTGGGTTTGAAGAGGAGGTGGAGGCTATATCCCTCTCTTCCTCCTTATCTTCCTCTTCCTCTGTCCTGTCAGACAGCCCAGAGGAAGTTGCTGCTGGTGTGGCATCTAGTCCTCCCCAGAGCCCAGAGGGTGCCTGTCCTTCCCCCACTGCCGCAGACGCCCTTCTGTTGAGCCAAACCAAGAAAGAGTGCCCCAGGAACGAAGATGAGGAGGGGAGGAGCACCAGCGAGGACCCTGAAGATGCCGAGTCCCCCCAGAAGGAGGCACTGCTTTTGAAGATGGTTGACCTGGTGGTGTTCCTGCTCCTAAAGTATCGCACGAAGGAGCCGGCCACCAAGACGGAAATGCTGAGTCGCGTCACCAAGGAGCACCAGGACCACTTCCCTGAGATCTTCCGCCGAGCCTCACGGTGCCTGAGGCTGCTGTTTGGCGTTGAGGTGAAGGAAGTCGACCCCGGCAACAACGTTTATTTCCTGGGCACCACTCTGGGCCTCACCTACGATGGTGGGCACTGCCTGCCCAAGACGGGCCTCCTGGTCACGATCCTGTGCTTGATCCTGCTGGAGGGCGACTGTGCCCCTGAGGAGGAAATCTGGAAATCCCTGAATGTCATGGGGCTGTATGATGGGAGGGAGCATTGTATCTACGGGGAGCCCAGGGAGCTCCTCACTGGCGTTTGGGTGCGAGAACAGTATGTGGTATACCAGCAGGTTGCCAACAGCAATCCTGCTCGCTACGAATTCCTGTGGGGTCCCAGGGCCCACGCTGAAACCAGCAAGCTGAAAGTCCTAGAGTATTTGCTCGATCTCAAAAGTAAGAATCCTCTGTCTGCAGAGGCTCAGAGCAATGAGGACGAAGAGGCCTGAGCCATACTTGCACATAGGCCCATTTCAGGCCCACATTCAACATCTTCTGCTGGGCATGAAGCGAGGCCTACATTTCACTCTGTGTTTGAGGGGAGAGCTGCTAGGGCCAGGGCAAATTAGGGAAACAAGTTGTAGTATTATCTTTGGCTCCCATGATGATTTATAAATTCATCTTTCTTTAAGAATTTTTCAAATGTCGTTCCTTTCAATACAAGGTTTAAAATCAGTAGCATCTCAGTTTGTGCGTGACATTGACCATACATGTATCTGTACTAACCTGTTCAAGAGGGAGAGTTTTGCTGCTGTGTAACACAAATCGGGACACCTCCCATCCTAGTTTGTGATCCTGAACTAGATCACATGGCACTGGAACAGGATCTCCGTAGAAATGTGAAAGAACTCACCAGTAAATCCAAGGTGGTCAAGAAGTACAGAAATAAAAGTAAAACCTTGTTAATTCCTGCATCTTATTTTTTCTTGTCTGTCATTCTATGAAACATTTGTATATAGCTGGATTTTCTTGGTTCATTCAAGAAGGTGGGAGGCATTTCATGAGAATAAAGAAGAGGCCGGCTCAGAGGTTCATTTATTCCCCAGACTTTCACTGAGCCCCTATCCTCTGGGAGGCTGTGTGCTAGTGGTTGGGACACTAGGATAAGCAGGAGAGACCCACGCATAGAACGATTGTGTAGGACTGCAGTCATATAATGAAGGTGCTGAGGTGTCCCCTAAGTCCTCTAGAACAATCAAAGAAAGGGAGATGAGGTAGGCCTCCAGGGGAGAGCACTCCAGTGTTAATGGGCTGAGCCAGGGTAGTTTGGGGCTTTTGGGATACTGTGTTTTTCTCATGGGGGTTGTTTATAATGAAACATTGGTGGGAGGTGGCGTCTGCCAGGCTGGACAGATGGTGTGTCTTGGGTTTGAGAGGAGTGTCTGAACTGGCATTGCTCTGAGAAGTGCCTTTGGATCATGGAGAAATGTCCACCTGCAACAGGGAGCTAGCATCCTGCAGTTTCCTCCCAGCACGTTTGAACACCGAGAACAAGGTGTTTTATCCCCACCATCTGCAAGGATTTCCTGAGAAATCAGGGTCCCTGTCCTTGAGGGAATGATTCACTGGACAGGCAGTCGTCCCTGAGTGGCTGTTGCATCGGGACTCAGACATGGCCGTGCTCCCCTGAAAAGTTCCCATTGCACAGCGGGGTTTAGAGCTTGTCCTGAACTCCAGCCTCCTTGGCAAGGAGGTGACCTTCTGCCTGATTCTCGCTTGCCTTCCTCTGTGGAAAATATCCCTGGCAGCTGTCCTGGGACCTCTGGGAGCAAGTAATTGGTCCTGGATCTCCCCCGTCCTTGGTCTCTGAGCAGTGGGTGGGCATAGGAATCGGGCTAGGCTGGTGGCAGTATGCAGGGTGTGATGCCAAGCAATGTCCACAATGCAGAATCAGAGGCAAAGCCATGTTTGTCCTGCACTGAGACAGACGTTCTGTCCAAAATGGCCCCGCAGACCCTCAGCCATGTGGATGCATGAGCATCAGCAGCCCGGAGGCACTGTGCTGTGAACTGCTGGCCATCCCTGTGCCCAATGACCAGCCTGCCTAGCAGCTTGAGCCACAGGACAGCATGGGGCCATCCAGCCAGCTTGGAGGGAAGGGACCAGACTGGGCAGGTAAATGGAAGCATTAGGCCCACACCAGAAACTAGAGCAGCCTTCTGAGATCCACACTTCCATTCCCCACATCCTAGTGGAACCTTCTCTACCCTCACACAGTCTTGTTGAAAGACCTCTTCTTCTGCAGGGACCTGGTCTTCAGCTCAGGACAGAAGGGGACCTGACAGTGCTGGCAGAGGCCACGTGTTAGGGTCGGGTCAAAGGTTAGGCTCTCGCTGACCTAGCTGCGTGGCTTCATGCAGTCTGTGAATCGTGGGGCCTGGGGTGTCAGGGATTAAGTCATCAAGAAAGACATCTGGAGCCCCCTTGAATGTGGGGGAGATGCCGAGACCGGTAAAGGCCAGCGTGCTGCACCGAATGCAGATCCGTTTGGTGGAGAGTTCCGCTGTTCCACAGCCGAGCAAATCATGTGAACTCTCCACGTCTCAATTTCTTAACCTGCAACATGGGAACAGTAATAGTTCAAGTTTGGAGAGTTGGTGAGTGTATATGGGACGTGACCTGTGTGCAAAACCCGTGTCCCAGCATGGCTAATGCTGCTGCATGGCTAGTGCTGCTGCGCGTCTGAGAAGTACCTTCCCCAGAGAGTGAAGATTCAGAAGAAGTATACGCATTCCGATCCCGGTGTACACTGACTGATGTGGTTTATCTCTTCTGCTGTAAATGTGTTATAGAGGATGGTCCGTCTCACATGGCAGGATTGCACAAACATGGTATAACATGTTCTCTCCCTGACTGGGTGAGGCTCAGGGCTCCTGCCCTGGGGCAGGGAGAATACATTGGGCCGTGGGAGTTGGCCCTGGGGGAGGTGCCCAGACTTCCTCAACTCCCATCACTCATTTGGAACCCCACACTTCAAAGCTCTGCAGGGAACTGTTACCCCAGTGGTGTACTGAATACCTAAGGAAACGCCCTGCACCGAGCCTGGCCTTTGGCCTTCCAGGTGCATGTTTCCTGGGAGGCTGGGGCCACATCCCGAATTCTCCCCCGCGTGGCTTGGAATTGGGGGGCCTGCCCTCCACATGGTTCTTTTGGAGCCATTCTTGCTCACACAACCTCTTTCAAGGTGTGAAACACCTCGACTTACTCATTGCCAAGCCCAAGCCTCTTTTTGCCTATCATATTTCAATTTCCTCTTTTGCATTTCCTCCAGAGAGTAGCCAGAAGGGGGATTCCATCCCCAAGGAGGTGGTTTCACGTGCATATTGAGTAGGAAGCTGCTTCTGGATGTTTGCGTAAGACCCTAAATCGTTCGGCAGCCTGGCGGTGTCTTTTCCCAGTTCGACCTTAGTGATCCCCTGGCCTTGTGATGTCACTCAATGATGTCCTTTGACAGCCAGGAACAGCGTAGTGCTTCAATGACCCAGAAGAAAATGGTAGGCTCAGGGGAGTGTGAGTGCCCACAGATAATGTCTGTAGCTACTAAAACCTTCTAAAGGAAAGACTAAATTGTAGGGAGAAATGTTTCTCTGAAGAGTCTCGGGATAGTCTGACTCCTGCCCTCTTTTCATGAGTGCTCCCTGAGCACCAACTGTGTGCCAGGCTGCATCGAAGCAGGCAGGTGGCAGGTGGCTTGTGGGCCTCCTGAGCTGAGTCCTCAGGTCCCAGAGGCCCGAGGAGACAGACCACCTGCCCAACTGCAAATAGGTCCGTGGAAAGTGGGGTTATGAGTTCATGGGGCTGGCACCATGTGGCCTTCCTGGCCAAGCCCTGGCCTTGGGATGCTTCTTTCCCTCTGAGTGATGCCAAAAAGCGGTGTGCAGATAAAGGACCCCATGACACTACTGTTCTGACAAGTTAACTTGGGAGACCTACAGTACCGGGCTCCAGTTGGAGGCAGGTCTCTTATAGGGGCAAATGTCTTTGCCCTGACATGAAATGGGAGGCTGAATTAGGCCTTGGTCTGGGGTGGGAGAGGAGGTTCGGAGTGTGGAGGTGTTAATGAGGAAGGTGAGGCCTGAATTATGGAGGAATCAGCTTTGGAGACTTAGGGTGAGCCAAGAGCTGAAAATAAGTCAGGAAGGTTTTGCTTCAAGCTGCCTCATTCTGTGTGCTTGTCTTTACTTTATATTTTGCTTCATTTAAACATACCCATCACCCTCCAAAGGCCTCATGTGTCCCTTTAATAAATTTCAGTGGATTTTATGTTGAACAGTTTTGTAGTTATGGAAAATTTTCCATTCTTCTACAGAGCATCCTCATGACCCCACACCCAGTTGGCCCTGTTATTAACATTTAATGTTATTATGCTGCACGTGTTAGAAATGATGAGCTAATATAGAAGAATTATAAACTACAGTCCATGCTGTATTCAGATTTCCTGTTTTCTTTTTAAACCTGATATCCTTTTCTTTCCGTTTTTCTGTTCCAGCATCCCATCCAGGACCCCACATTGCACTGAGTTGCCATGTCTTTTTAATAACTTCTTGGCTGTGAGAGTTTCTCAGACACTCTTTGTTTTTGATGACCTTGACCACTTTCAGAAGTACCGGTCGGGTGCATTGTAGGGTGTCCCTGGACTGAGGTTTGTCTGATGTGTTTCCCATGCTGACGAACATGGTCTTTACCTCTGAGGCCCTCCTCTCACAACCATTGGGGCTCCATGGTTGTGAGAGGAGGGCCTCAGAGGTAAAGACCATGTTCGTCAGCTCACATGAAGGACACGCACATGTTATGAAGAGGGCTTATCACTGTTGATGCTGACCTTGATCGTGTGGCAGAGGTAGAGTTTGTCAGGTTTCCCTATTGTAAGGTGGCTCCTTCCTTTTCCCTTTTCACATTTTCTTCCTTGTAGGGCAGTTGCTCTGTACCCTCACCTCCCTCAGACTTCCAGAACAGTAGTCAGGGCACATCACATCTGGACAGGATTTCTGGTATCCACCAGAGCTGCTATCTGGGGCAGAGTTCAGTTCTGAAGGGCAGGGCCCAAAGTCTTTCTTCTGTTCCCCACCATTTCCCAGCTAGTCCCCACCCTCTTCTGTCCTGAGTGTCTGCCCTTCAGCCCAAAGCTCTGATTCCCAGAGTCCCAGAGGCGGTGTAGGGATATGCTCAGTCCGACAGCCCTGCCCGGAGTCCCAGAGCTGACCACAGCTTCCAGAGACGGATGCTGCAAAGGCTTCTGCTCTGCGGCATGTGGAGCCCTCAGTCCTCACTCCGAGGTTCCTCACAACCCTGGCAGAGAACGGCGCTGTCCCACGACAGACGCTAGAGGGTCATCTGCAGCACCCAAGACCATAGGGGAGTGTCAGAGGAGAAACACCCCTTCTCGTGTTGTCTGCTCACCAGACTGAGCTTTTGAAAGTAGTGTATTCTAAAGGTTTAGTTTTACTGAAGACCCTGAGAAGCAGCAGGGAGTTGGGGCTGTCCTGAGGCTTTGTAGTTATCTCCTTTACAGTGTTTCCCAAAGCCGCAAACAGCCCTGGCTCAGGCTAGTTACACCTGAGTGCTCTCCCCTGGAGCCCCAACGCCTCTCCCTTTCTTTTGCTTGATCTGTAGGACTTAGGGGACACCTCAGCACTTTCCTTGTATGACTGCAGGTCCTTTATGATCATTCTATGGGTGAATGTGTCCACCTTATCCCAGTGTCCCTAAAGAAGGCCCTGATACAAAGAACACCTGCCCGGAAGACTGGCAAAAAGAACGTAAAATAAAGGAGCTATGTCGGGGTAGAATATAGGGTTGATTCAAGCATAGCCCCTCTAGGTACTCAGAAGATAGAAAGGGCTTCCTGGTCAACAGACCCAAGGAACACAATGAACAAAGGACTCTGTGGGCAATGCCTGCTCCCAAGGACATTTCTGCTGTTCCCATGGGCACTGTATGCTTCTCGGGCATTCCCACGGACATTATCTGCCTGCTCCGCTTGAGAGGGCGGTTGGTCTGTCGTTCTCTCTAATGCAATCTGCTCCTGTAATTAAGCAGCATAATTTGCTCCCCTTGCTGGGTAAGTCACTTACTCCCCTGACGAGCTAGTTTTGCCAAGGAGCAAGGTCACGGGATGATGCAGCAGCTGATTCCAGGACCAGACAACCAGTTCCTCTCGCCTCCCCTCCAGGTGGCCTAGGAAACAAGCCCGGGCTGAAAAGACATGCTAGATGGCGTTGGCCATCCCCACTCCCTTAGTTTCTGTGACTGCTGCTTTCCTTATATGATCGGGGCTCCCAAAGGGCTCAGAGAGTCAGGCTTTTGGAGCGAGAGCCAACCGTGTCTATGGGAGTTGCGACCCTCTAATGAACACTTACTCTATTTAACCCAACTCCTCTGTCGGTCTTCTATCTGTGAGCAGCGCAGTTCACATGAGCCCTGGACTCAGTTTCCCTCCTCTTTCATCCCCACCACTAGCACAGGGCCTTTCAGAGGAGAGAGGCTCAGTAAACAGAGCAAGGATGTTCTTCATTCAGATAAAATGTCTCGAAGTTCCTGAAATGAACCAAGCAATCTCAGGTATACATACATAATCTATTTCATAGAATGACAGACGAAAGGGATAAACAGCAAGAATTCACAAAATTTTACTTCATTTCTCTAATTCTTGACTACCTTTATCGTACTGCTAAGTTCTTTCACATTTCCCAGGAAATCCTGTTCCAATGCCATGTTATCTAGTTCAGGATCACAAACTAGGATGAAAAGTGTCCCAATTCGTGTCACACAAAAGCAAACCTCTCACTCTTCAACTGGTTAGTGCAAATACATGTATGGTCAACGTCATGCACAAATAGATTCTGAAGGTTATTAAACCTTCTATTAAAAGGAACAGTTGAAAAATTCTTATAGAAAACAAAAGATCAATATCTCAGTCATCACGGAAATCTCAAGATGTGATGGCCCTCACTAGCTAGAATGCTGATGACTCTCCTCAAACACAGAGAAAATTGGCCTCACTTCGCGCCGAGCAGGAAAAGATGATGGATGTGGTCCCGAAACATGCCTGGCTGCAACCTTAACCCAGGCTCCCACTTCCTCATCGCTCTCAACCTCTTTGAACAGAGATGGGAGGGAATTGGGATACCTTTGAGCAAATATTTGCTCCATGACCTTCATCTTGCTGGTTTCAGCGTGGGTCCTGAGACCCCACAGGAACTCGTAGCGAGCAGGACAGCTGTTGGCAACCTGCTGGTACACCACATATTGTTCTCGCACCCTAACATCGATGATGAGCTCCCTGGGCTCTCCATAGATGCTGTGCACCCTCCCAGCATACACCTCCATGTCACCCAGCACTTCCCATATGTCCTCCTCGAGGGCACAGTCACCCTCCACTCCAGGAGGATCAGGCCGAAGAGCATGGCCATGAGGCCAGTCTTGGGCATGCTGTGCCCATCGCCCACCATCCCATCGTAGGTGATGCCCAGGGTGGTGACCAGGACATAAGAATGGTCTCTGGCATCCACTTTCTTCACATTGATGTCAAAGACCAGCTGCAGGGACTCAGAGGCTAGGCTGAAGATCACAGAGAAGTAGCCTCGGTACTCTTTGATGACCCAACTCAGCATTTCTGCTTTTAGGGTTGGCTCATTTATGCATCTTCCGAGTCGTCACTGCTGCTGGGGCCCTCATCTTTGTATTGGCTCCGTGGAGGGGTAGCCATAGCAGGGGGAGAAGGACAGGCACCCTCAGAGTTCTGGGGGAGGGCTCTGTGTCGCAGCACCACCCACCTCCTCCAGGATGATGGGAAACAGGACAGAGGGGGAGGAAGATATGGAAAAAGAGGGGGGCGCTGAATCATCCTCTGTCACCTCAGCTCCAAGCAGCTGCAACTCCAGCAGGCTGTGCTTCTCTCTTGGGTCCTGATGATGTTCTCCAAGCTTAGGGAGCTCATTGATCTGACTGAGAGGCACGGTGTCTGTATTCAGGCTGCAATAAGAGTGTGAGAAGGTGGGTAATAGGGACCCACGGGCCTTGGGGAGAGAGGAACTGTCAGTGGCCTAAGCTGAGAAATGCACCCTAGGTGTCTCTGAAAAGGGTACCTTACACGTGTCCTCTTTAGGGTACCTTACACATGTACTCTTGCATCTCACAGGGTTCTCTGCTCAACAGCCTTTCCCATAAGATCCTGAGGAGGAAGTGAGACAGCTCCTCAGGGTTCAGCCAGCACAGCCCGAGGATCAGACACTGACAGTATGGTCAAGGGGATCAGGTGCTGTGAAGCATTGTCTGTTCTGTTTGGGTGACCCCCTCCATGCTCATTCAGCGTCCTCATCTGTCCCTGGCAGGGCCTGATAGCCCCCCTCTGCTGGCCTGAGACAAAACATGCAGAACAAGACCACATACCCCTGAGACGGCCCAAGAAAACGTGGGGTGGTCCCACATCTGGCCACATCTTCTCAGGGTCTAATAGGTGTCAACAAGGACACCAGTGTGTCACTATACTCTATGAGATCCATCTGTCCTGGGATGGGACAGTTCCATGAAGTCTTCATCTAGTCACTCTGCTGTGACTGGGACAACTCCATCTGTAGACCTGAGGCCTCGTTACTTAAACCATGGCTTCATCTCCATAAGACATTACAAGAGGAAGTGAGGGGAGCCATCCACCTACCCATACCAGGTCTCCCCATCCATGAAGAAAAGGGCTCGGCGGGACAGGGCTCCATGAGCCCTGGTGTGGGTGACCCACTCAGTCCTCACTTTCACCCCTGCCTGGCCCTGGGAACCTGCACCAGCTGACCTGGGTCCAGACCCTCAGACCAAGGCCCTCCCCTTCTTGAGACCACCCTTCTGGAAATGAGAAAGGGTTCAACCTGACAGCCCTCCGGAGGTTTCCAGGGCTTACAGTAGGGACAGACAGGGATTCTGTGGGGCCCCCTTTAGTTCTGGAGATTGGGTTACACTCGCTCTTCCCTCCTGCTCCTTACCTTGACTCCCAGCAGGACCTGGGCTCTCCCATCCTGCGACCTGAGGCCCTGTTCCTTAAACCAAGACTCCAGTCATTCTCAGACCCAGACGGGGAAGTCCAGAAATGCCACGTGGGGAAAAACTCGACGTGGGGTCTCCCGGGGGCGAACAGTGGGAGTGGTCTTCTGTTGGTTCTCTTCTGTTCTGGGTACCCAAGTCCCTTCAGTCCTCACTGAGGATCCTCACTTTGCTCCCACAAGGACCTGGGCCCGCCCCAAGTCTTTCTGAGATGCGGATGCGCAAGTCAGGAAATGCGCATGTGGCCACCCGACCACGGGGCCTCGCATCGCTGACGGCATGAGCGAACTCTGTGGGGTCTCCTCTGTCCTCCCTCAAGGTCCTCATCTTGAGCCCTGGCAGGTCCTGGGATCCTCCCTCTGTTGACACGAGCCCAGGCCCCTCGGACTAAAGCCCTCAGTGCCCAGAGAATTCCAGGGGGAAGCTTGTGGACATCACATCAGGCCACCAAACCCAGGGATTACAAGAGTCGACCAGAGCTCCTCAGATGGAATCTATGAAGTCCCTCAGCCCTCTAGTCCTCAACTCGACCCCCGATATGATTCTTCTTTGTCCTCTGCCCACCTGCTTTTGTTCTCCTCATCCGAAGGGCCTAAGCTCTCTTCATCCACCCAAGGCAATTTCAGTGAACACCACTTGTTACCACCATATCCTGGGGCTCAGGGGGCTGAAAGCAGGGCGTCCGGGTTTTGTTGTGTGTCTCCTATCCAGGGCAGCCAAGTCCCTCAGATTGCCCTCAGCATCCTGACACCCATGCCAGCAAGTTCTTGGTCCGTATCCTGCCAACCTGGGTCCGTGCCCTTTCCACCCAGGCCCTCAGGAACTGAGTCTTCTGATGAGGACGTGGGTGAGGGGCTCAGCCTCCCGACCCTGCCCGGGACTCTCAGTGCTGACAGCGGGGCCCTCAGGGTTCTGTGGGCGCCCTCTTTCCTCCCCTCAGGGTCCTACCTTGAATCTCTGCCGGGCTGGGCTCCTTCCCTCTTCCGACCTGAAGCCGTCCTCTCACACACGGCCCTCACCTCGGTCCGACTTCAGAGAAGGAAGTCAGTGGACGTCACATCCGGGCTGCACTTCCTGAGTCCGCCAGCGCCGACAGGAGGGGCGGAGATTCATTCCTGCACGGGTTTGTGGGTCCCCGAAGTTCTCCCTGTGATCCCCACTTGGCCCAAGAGGACCTGGTACCTTGCTGTCTTCCCACCGCAGTCTGTGTCCCCCCATACCAAAGCTGTGACTCCCGAGTTCCCTGAGGAGGTGGGGACGGGGAGGGGGGGTCTCAACCTTACAGCCCTGCCCGGGTTCCGCACAGCTCATGGTAGCGCCCTGGGATGGATTCTGCAAAGCCCTCTGATCTGGGGCGGGCGGGCCCTCAGTCCTCACTCCCAGGGTCCTCACATCCCTGGTGGAGAATGCCACAGTCGCAGGACAGATGCTATAGGGCAGTTGTTGCCCCCGTCTGTGGCGTGGGTCACGGAAGAAGCTCCAGTGCCTATCGTGTCTCTTCACCAGGCAGCTGAACCATGAAACGTTTTGTCCCGAAGGATGTGTTTTCTCCGCGGAAGAGGCTGAGCAGCGGGAAATCGGGAGGTCCTACTCTTTTGAAGTTATTTATTTTATATTTCATGGTCCAGAGCACCGATTTTCCCTTTTTAAAAACCTTCTTCAACGTCTGAAATTTATTTTACATCTCACCAAATTGCAGACATGCATACCTACTCTTCCTCTGCCTGATTTCTTCTGATGCTTCACACTCCATTTCTCGGCCAGTCTTTCTCTTTCTTTAAAATGATAAGTTTAGAAAAGGCCTGTCCTCACCCATGAAGGTGGTTTCAGGTCGTTATTAGCACAAACTCCAGAGCCCTACTGGCTCAATCGTCCCTTCGTTCCTGCTGTACTGCTATTACCGCAGAGCTACTGGCATCTGTGGCATGAGATGTTGCCTCCGATTTCCACAAGGAAGTATAGGCAGAAATGTAAACTTCTCCTCCTTCCCATCCGTCATCTGCATCTACACAGGCTATAGACCCTCCCCCCTTCCTACCACCCCCACCCCGAAAACAAGTTCCAGCTCACCACAGTCTTCAGTCTCCCTCAAGGGTTTCTCCTATTTTGTTGTTTATATTATATCGCTGATGTGTATGCTTTTAAATTTCATTCTCTCTTCTACATTTTTCCAGGATGGATTTGGGGAAAAGAGGACAAAAGCTCAAGATGGTCTGTTATCTTGGCTTGGCCTTAAATGTAAGGCGCCAAGTCTGTAAATCTGTTTTAAAAATTTGTCATATTTGTGAAATTCTGGTCTCCCTTCAATGTATATGGTATACTGCTCTGTTTATTTGAGAACTCTTTAACTTGACTGTATCAGTAACATTGTATAATCGCCTCTATAAAGGCCTGTACCTTTTCATTATGGTTTTTCCTAGGTACCTTTAAATTATTCTTGCAGTTTTGAATGGATGTATTTTCTGTTACATGGTCTAAGTAGTTATTGCTTTTGCATGCAAGACTCTTGATTTTGCTCTTGTCAACTTCCAGACACTGTTTTTCTGAAATCTCTTATTCATGTGACTGTCCCATGGGCCAGTACCTTTGAATTTGCTAGATTGACAAATATGTCGTAACCGCAGGTATTTATTTCTTCTTTTTCAATATACAGACTTCTTTATTTGGGTATCCATGGCTCGGGCTTTATATTTCCATGGAGCTTCAAAAAGTAGAGGTGATACTATATCTCTATGACTGTCTCTGACAGGCATGCTTCTAACATTTCCCATTTCAGTGTATTTGCTGTCAGTTATAAAAAGGGAAATTTCCTTCTAATCTAATCATGCTATTATTTTTTAATTATAAATTCATGTTGAAAATTTCTCAAAGGCTTTTATTGTAGTCATTGCTTTTTAAAAAAATTTCTCTCCCAACTTGTTTGTGCAGGGAATGGTACATAGAAGTATTTGCTAATGTTAAATCCTATTTTCATTCATTAAACACAGCCTGAGCTCTGGTCTGAATTTTTGTGTTCCCCTAAATTCATATTTGAAATTCTAATGGGATAGTTGTCTTTTAAAGGGTGTGCCACAGAGATCCCTAGTTCCTTCAACCATGTGAGATACGATGAAAAGCCTCCCAGTCAGAAAAAGGCCCTTATCCAAGTTGTCACCCTGATCTCAGACTTGCAGCTCTCAAAACAGTGAGAAATAAATTTCTATTTCTTACAAGCCAACCAGTCCGTAGTATTTTCTCATAGCAGGCAAACAGACTAATACAGCCTGTTTGTCCATTTAAGTCACTGCTATGTTTAATATGCTATACATTTATAGGATATTTGCTTCTATGTGAGAAAATTTGACCTGGGCTGTCATAAATCTTTTTATTCTTGATTCTAATTTCAAAAAATATAGCCCTCAAGCAAACATCATACACAATGACAAACATTTTTTTTTCTCTCTAAGATCGAGGAAAGGCCAGGATGTCAAATCTTAAGTAAACTCTCTCTAGCCATATAGAAATATGCATTTCCAGGTAATGTAATGAAGCAAGAACAAAAAACAAAAGGTATACAGTGAGAAAAAAAAATTAAACTGGTCCCAGTTAGCAGATGATATTGATGACTACCAAGAAAATTTCAAAGTGACTCTAGCAAGGTTACTGGACACAAAGACAACATAGAAACATCACAGAGAATATGTATTTCTGAATACTATCCTTGCTGTTAAAATTGAAGGTTAGAAAATATCAATGTCATTTACAATTGAAGGATAAAACATGAAATATAGTTTTACCATAAGTCTAAGAAAAAGTGTGTGATATGTGTATGTTGAACACTATGATACATTGATTAAAGTAATCTAAATAGAAATAGGGAGAGATACACTTTTCATGGATCAGAAGACGCAGCATTGTTAAGTATCCTCGCACCATCCAATAGATTCATCTTGATCACAATCAAAATCCCAGCAGGAAGAAAACGGTTTGGCAGTACCTCAAAAATTTAAACAGAAATATCATGATCCTCCAATTCCAGTCCCAAAAGACTTGAAAATAGGCTTTAAAAAGCACATGTACACACCTGTTCATAGCAGCACTATTCATAACAGCCAAGAGGTGAAAACAGTCCTAAGGTCCATCCATGAATGAATGAGTAAAGAATTTATGGCATATACATAGAAGAAAATATCATTCAGTCATAAAAATCAATGAAGTCTAGTAAATGCCATGACATGGATGAATCTCAAAAACATTACACTAAGTGAAAGGAGCCAGACACAAAATGTCACATTCTGTGTGATTCCATTTATATAAAATATTCAGAAAAAAATAACCCCCTGGAAACAGAATGCATATTTGTAGTTGCAAGGGTCCTAGGGCAGAGAGAAATGGAGAGAAACTGGTTAGTGGGTAACAGTTCTCATTTGGGGTGAAGAAAATATTTTGGACCTAGGTCGAGGTCCTGGTTACACTACTAAATGCCACTGAATTGTTCACTTTAAAAGGGTTAATTTTATGTAATGTGAATGTTACCATAACACATTTCTATTTTTATTATTATTTTTTGATATAATTTTTAAATTGTTTTAAACTTTTTAAAAATTAAGTTTTAGGGTAACATTGGTTGATACGATCACATAATTTTCAGATGTACCTTATAATTTGACATCTGTATATTCTATTGCAAGTTTACCAGCCAAAGTCCAGTTTCCTTCAGCTGCCATATGTTTGATCCCCTTTACCTACTTCACCCATCCCTACCCCCCTATATTGGATCTTTTACCTCGTCCATCTCCCCGCTCCTCCCCAACACCTTATCTTCTTGAGGTCCATCCATGTTGTCGCACATGAAAGTATTTCATCTCTTCTTATGGCTGAATAATATTCCAGTGTATATATGTACCACCGCTTCTTTAGCCAACCATCTATCATAAGACGCTTCAGTTGCTTCCATGTCCTGGCCACTGTGAATAATGCTGCTATGATCATCGGTGAGTGTGCAAATATCTTTTTGGATATGGGTTTTCAAGTCTTTGAGGTAAATACCCAGTAGAGGGATTGCTGGATCATATGGTATAGATCAATTATTAGTTTTTTTGAGGAACCCACATACTGTTTGCCATAGGGGCCATACCAATTTGCAGTCCCACCAGCAGTGTACGAGGGTTCCTTTTTCTCCGCATCCTTTCCAACATTTGTTATTACTTGTCCTGTTGATGATAGCTATTCTAACAGGTGTGAGATAGTATCTCATTATGTTTTTGATTGGCATTTTCCTAATAGCTAGCATTGTTGAGCATCTTTTCATATATTTGTTGGCCATTTGTATGTTCTCTAGGGAGAGGTGTTTGTTCAGGACTTCTGCCCATTTTTGGATTGGATCATTTGTTTTTGTTGTTGTTATTGAGTCGTGTGAGTTTTTTGTATATTTTGGATATTAGGCCCTTATCCGAGGCATTGCGTGCAAAAAAATATTTTCCCATTTGGATGGTTTGTCAAGGTTGGATGGTTACCTTGTTGATGATTTCTTTTGCTGAGCAGAAGCTTTGTAGTTTGATGTAGTCCCATCCACTTATTTTAGCTTTTACTTCCCTTGCTTTTGAGGTCAAATTCATAAAATCCTCTTTAAGTCCAAGGTCCTTGAGTTTAGTTCCTATGTTTTCCTCTATGCATTTGATTGTTTCAGGTCTGACATTCAAGCCGTTAATCCATTTTGAGTTAATTTTGGTGTGTGGTGATAGACAGCAGTCTCTTTCCATTTTTCTGCAGGTGGCTTTTCAGTTTTCCCAGCACCATTTATTGAAGAGGCTTTCTTTTCTCCACTGTATGTTTTTGGCTTTTTTTTTGGTCAAAAATTATCAGCCCTTATAAATACGGGTTTACTCCTGCACTCTTGACTCTCTTCCTCTGGTCCATGTATCAGTTTTGCTGCCAATAACATGCCGTTTTGATTACTGTCGCTTTGTGGTATAATTTGAAGTCTGGCAGAGTGATGCCTCTGGCCTCGTTCTTTTTTCTCATTATGGCTTTGGCAATTCGGGATCTTCAGTGCTGCCATACTAATCTGAGGAATTTTTTGTTCTATTTCTTTTAAAAATGCCGATGGCATTTTGATGGGGATTGCATTAAATCTGTATAATGCTCTAAGTTATGTGGTCATTTTAACTATGTTGATTCCTCCAATCCAAGATCACTGTGTAACTTTCCATTTCTTTGTATCTTCTTCGATTTCTTTTCATAGGGTCTTGTAGATTTCATCATATAGGTCCTTCACATGTTTCGTAAAATTTATTCCTAGGTATTTGATTCTTTTTGTTGCAATTGCAAAAGGAATTATTTTTCCACTTCTTTTTCTGACCCTTCATTATTAGATTATAGGAACGCTATGGGTGTTTAAACATTGATTGTGTATCCAGAAACTCGATTGTATTTGCTTATTGTTTCTAGTAGTGTTCTTGTGGTTTTCTACATAGAGAATCATGTCACCTGCAAATTGTAAAAGTTTGAATTCTTCGATTCCTATTTGGATGCCTTTTATATCTTTCCCTCGTCTGATTGCACTCGCTAGGACCTCCAATGTTATACTGAATAACAGTGGCGATAGTGGACAGCCTTGCCTTGTTCCTGATCTTAGAGGGAAGGTTCTTATTTTTTCATCATTAAGTATAATGTTGCTGAGCTTTTGTCATAGGCCTTTATTGTGTTAAAGTACTTTCCTTCTGTACCGATTTTGTTAATTGTTTTGATCATAAATGGATGCTGTATCTTGTCGAAGGCTTTTTCTGCATCTATTGATATGAGCATAGGATTCTTATTTTTTAAGTTGTTTATGTGGTGTATCACATTAATC
>PVKZ01007387.1:0-23698 GCA_004027375.1 Macroglossus sobrinus | reverse complement strand
ATGCAGACATAAAAAGAAGGAAATCCTGCCATTTGCAACAACATGTATGGATCTTAAGGGCATTATGCTAAGTGACACAAGTCAGAGAAAAACAAACTATATGATTTAACTTATATGTGGGTGGTTTAGAAAAACAAAACAAAACAAGACTTTAAATGAGAAAATATTATACATTTACCCTTTATATCACCTGAATACATAGCACTGTTATCCACTTTCATTAATCTACAAAGTCCTCCTTGTCAGCACCCAGCTGATTGAGAAGGGAAGGTTTCAGTGATGAGACGCCCAGTTGGGAGAACTTCCAAGTGGCCGACTTGAGAATGAAACGGCAGGCACTAACTTTATTGCAGGGATTGTGCTTCTGCTTCTGCTTTCTAGGGGACCACATTGGCTCCACATATATGTCTGAGAACAATAGTGGCATTCTGCCACACAAGTGTGATACCATAAACTGAATTATGCTCACATATGTTAGGTGCAGGCGCCCTATTACACAAATGTAACATTCTTAATTAAAGGTCCTATTCCTAGCCGGGATCCTCAATCACAGCCAGACCGGAGACAAGCCAGGCCTGAGACCCACTCTTCTTGGCAAGGTTTTATTTAATTAACTCTCTTGCATGTTTGATATATTCTGTATTCTTTTAACACTTTTATATTTTGTATACTACTCAGTGAAAATATGTTTCTGGGGAGTAGTTTTCATGTAAGAAAACTTAACTCAATATTCATCATGCTGTTAGTGAAAACGTAAGTAGTACCAGATGTCAAGCCCAAATTCTGATGCAATAACACTTTGCTAATTAGTTGCTAATAATTAACTTTTGAATTTTCATGTAATATAGGACCAACATTAGAATATTTGCCAATGTTTGTAGAAAACTAGATTTTTCACTGATTTTACATAATAAAAAAACAAAATCATATTTAACTTTTAGGCACTTATGTAAGTGATTTTGTATAGCAAAACTACCTTTTTGACCATAAAGTTTTATTTTTAAAAGTTTTCTAATGTCAACATTAAGTTTTCACAAAATGTTACTTATAAAATTTGTATAATTTAATAATAATGAACAGCAATACCCTTCCACTCAGTTTAATTTAAAAGACTGCTATCATTATTTTTGAAGAACTTTTGTGCCTTATCCAATCTACTTTCCTTCTCCTTCAGAGGTATTTATTATTCTAAATGTTATGTTTTTCATTCGCTTTTGCTATAGTATTATCACATATGTTAATTACCTAACTTTTTTTTCACTTTGCATACTTTTAACTTTATAAAAAGGATCATAGTGGATGTATTCTTCAAAATACTTTTTTTTTTACTGAACACTCTGAAACTTTTACTTCATAGTACTTATACCTATAATTCATTACTTTTTACTGTTTTAGTGTTCCACTGTATGAAAGTATTAATTTATTATTTTTTTCTTCTGTTTCTAGTTATTTGCTAATACAAAGAGGGGTTTTATGAACATATTTTTGATATTTCCTAGTGCACATCTGCAATAGATCTTTTAAGGTAAATATCTAGTGGTAAAATTGCTCTTTCATTGATATTCACATCTTCAAATTTACTTGAAAAAGCCTATCATAATTTGTGTTCCTCAGAAACAGACCCTGAGATAAGGAATAAATTATGAATAGTTTATCTGTGAGGTGATCCCTGACAGAAATGAAATAAGGAAGGAAAAGTTCCCAATAAAGGGTGAGATTTCAAGCAAATTACCATTGTGGGCAACTGGTGCTTAATTCTACTTAGAAACTATCATAACTAGTGGTTAAACATCAGTGATTTCCAGTTTTAAGTGTGAGGTATTTGGACTATTTATATATTAACATTTTCGTTATTGGTTGAAGGCTACTCCTAGTGCCATTAATTTTCTAGCACTCCTGGCCTGCCCTGCATGCATGCTGTTTGTACCTGGGGTGAATGTGAGCAGGGAAAATACTCTCAGGTGAAAATATGCAGATGCTGGTAGCTGAAAGCCAAGTTTACTTATACTATAATGGTGAGGCCAAAAAAGATAACACAGCATCTGCTGGATGTTAACTTTCTTTTTCTCCAAAGCGCGTTGTATGGATTTAAATAGCTGCCAAAATGTTAAGAATACTCAGATAGGGACCACATTGTCCCTAATACTTGATATTATCAGACTTTTTTTGTATGTCCAATCTGTAGAAATAAAGTGGTATCTCAATTCCTTGACTTCCATCGAGTTGGATAAACTTCTATTTGGCAGCGCTGGTACAATGTTTTCAAGGAGTTTTCTGTAAAGAAAAAGAAAGCAGTAAGGTAGTCAGGAGAAAAGAATATAAAGATTTCTTTTTAAAATGAACAATAATATGTCTTTATGCTTTGAATAACAATCTAGTATAATAATATAATTTATGATGCATATAAAATAGAAAGATTTTGGAAAGATTTTCTTAATATTTTTAAAAGGTGGGACATAGCACCCAGGTAGAAATTTAGTCCTTGGATGAGAGTATGAACAATTCACACTTAACAATGAGAGGAAATTCCCCAATCAAGCTTTCTGGGCCTTGATTTCTCTTTTTGAGAAGGTTTTTAACTACAAATTCAATTTAAATAAATTTAGGATTCTTTGTTTATTTCTTCTTGAGCGAACTTTGCAAATTTGTCTCTTTGAAAGAATTTGTCCACTAATGTTGGCATTTTAGTGCTAAAATTTTTCTTTAAATACTGGTGCTACTGACTTGAAAATTGTGCTATGTTGTAGTCATTTTCCTTCAGTAAAAATACTTTTACATATTAATTTCTTTGTAACCATGTATATTTAAAAATATGTTGTTTCAAAATATGTATTTCCAGAGGTCTTTCTATTATTAATTATTTTTAGTTCCATTTTGCTTAGAGTATTATTTTTTATGATTTAAATCTTTTGAAATTATTGAATCTTTCCTATTAGGTTAAAATGTGGTCTATCTTGATAAATGTCTTGTGTTCACTGAATGTGTACTCTGTTGTTTTTGAGAGCAACATATATATGAAGGCCAATTAAATCAAGTTTATCAAAAGTGTAGTTCAAATGTTCTATATTCTTGTTAATTTTCTGTATTTTTTTTTATCAATTATTGAGAGGCAGGTTTGAAATTTCTTATTACAGTTATGGTTTTATCTATTTCTACCTGTAGTTTTATATCATTTTTTGCCTTGTGCATTTTGAAGATATTCTGTTATGTGTTTAAATGTTTAGAAATACTATATCATCTAGAAGACATGATCCCATTATTATAATAAAATGACTCTCTATATTTGTGATAACATATTTTTTTGCTCTGGAATTATTTTGTGTAATACTAAAACAGCCAATCCAGCTATTGTTTTATCACTGATTAGTGTTAACATAATGTGTCTTTCATCGTTACTTTACTTTTAAATATGGAAAATCAAATTTTCCCTGCATTTTGCAGTGTTATTAGAAAATCTTGGCCTCCTTAGCTATGGAAATTGATATATAACAGAGCATGTTTCCTTTCATTTTCCCCAAAATATTTGCTTTTAACAGGACATTGGTATTAATCCTGCAGGCATTTGTTTGTTTGTTTGTTTGTTTGTTTTTCCTGATGAAGGTAGTTGATCCCATTCATTATTAAAAAAAAAATAAAAAACACCCACCCTAAGTCACACACACACACACACACACACACACACACACACACACACACACACACACACACACTCCTACTTTCCTTTATCTCCCATGTAGCCAAATACTTACTTTCCAAGGTATTGGGTTAAGGGACAAACTTTAAAAGTAACTTCCATTGGGATGTAGGGACGTATCTCCCTAAGTGTTTATATTTCAAAGGAGGATAAACTCTGTGTTATAAATTCAGAATATTACTTATTATCTTCCCCTTAGTGACAGTTATTTCAATTACAAAGGGCAAGAGCCCAGAATTCTCTCATTCTTTTTCTAGAAAAGACTTTGTTTATATTAGAAAGCAAAGGCTCCTATTTTTTCATTAAGAGGAGAGAGGAGAACAGCTGCCCTATATAAACTCTTAGCTCCATATTTGCATTATCTGCTTCCTGTAACTTGATCCGACCATATAAGTAGGATTATTAAGCTGGCTCCCATCATGTCACCTGCAGGGTACTAGGCATGGGGAATCAACTAGTTATAACTCTGGTCTCTGACAGATGCCTACAGTTTCTGCTATTACCTTTATATATTGTTTATCTATCTACTTATTGTCTGTCTGTCTGTCTATATCTATCTATCTATCTATCTATCTATCTATCTATCTATCTATCTATCATCTATCTTCATCTACCAATCAATTTATTATATAATTGTACAAGTAGGGTAATATCTCAATCTCTTCACAGCTTCTGATTTAACACAAATCTGTTTTCTTCTTGCTTTTCCATCTAATCTGATAATCACTGTTTATGCCATTGGCATGGTATCTTTTTTCTTTCCCTAAAGCTCTTCAGTTAACTTATTTTTAATAGTGCAGGTCTTCTGGTGTTGAACTTCTTTAGTATTTGTGTGTGTGAAAAGTATTTTTCACCATTTTTGAAAAGTATTTCCACATGTTATAAAATTCTAAGTTGACAGATGTCTCTCAGTTCTTTAAAGATGATGTTCCCATATCTTCTAACTAATATTTTTTTTCTGCCAAAATACTGCTGTCCCCCCATCTGTGTTCTCTGTATGTAATATATACTTTCACTTGAACTTCTATTAAGATACCATCTTTTCTCTGGTTTTAACCATTTTGCTTATAATACACCTTAGTATAGTTTCTTTAAATTTCTTGTACATGTAGTTTGTTGAGATTCTTAATCTATGACTTTGCAGTTTCTTTAGTATAATTTTTTGAGAAAAATTTGCCATAATACTTTAAAATATTTTTTTATAATCCCACCTTTTTTGCCTCACCCCACCATTAAGAAACTCTAGTTACATATACATTAGACTGCTTGATATCATTACATAGTTCACTGATTCTCTGTTCACTTTATTTCTCACTATTTTTTCTGTGTTTTGGTTGGAATAGTGTCCATTCATATGTGTTCAGGTTTACTAATTTTTTTAAATATCTTAATCTGTCATCAATATATCTAAAGAACTTTTTTTTTTCCTCTCAGATATTGTCATTTTCACCATTGGAAGTTGGATTTGGGTTTGTGTTTGAAGTGGGATAAAACAGCAGATAGTCCAGGATAAATTTTCTTTATTACTAAGGCATTACTCTCCTGAGTAGCCTACCCAGTGCCCTATAAGTCTTTCCAATTCAACTGGTAATAACCAATATTATTTTCAACTCCGTATGAATTCTGCAGATTTCCTTCTAATGACTTTGAGTGAATCTTTCCTTGGGTGATAGCTTCCTCTAACCCATATATGTATTAGTAGTCAGCTGAAGACTCCAGGGGGCTGCTTTGCAGATTCCCAAAGTCCTCTATCTGTGCAGTTTCTCTTTTGTACCCTGGCCTTTGAGTTTCTCAGGATCCTCAGCTTCAGCTCCTCAACTCATAGCTCTTCCTGGGCTCCCATAGTTTTGCCCAAGTGGAAAGTTTCTTTAGGCAATATGCTAGTACAATCATAGGGCTTATTTGTTTTCTGTTTCGCATGGATTACTCTCCTTAATTCCCTAATGTTCACAGCCTTAAAATTGTATTCTTCAAATAGTCTTTTTTGTTGCTGTTATTTTAGATAGGAAGGTAAAGTTAGTCCCTGTTATCCCAGCTTAACTGGGAGTAAAAACCAATGCCTAATTTTAAGTAAATATTTTCATGTAAGTTAAGAAAGTTTATGTAATGTATATAATATGTAAAAGTATAACAGTGAGGTCTCTGTTACTATAAATCACCTTTAAAATGAACATAACGACTTTAGATGATTAGGTTCTTCTGTTCTCGTTTTATGTAACTTTCTGGTTGGTCATTTTGAGTCATTACCATCTTTGAATATAACACCAAAGACTATTAAGATAGAACAAATTGATTATGACTACAGAGTCCATTTTTAAAAACTCCTCTCTTCTGGCTTAATAAGAAATTTTTTTAATACTGTAGTATATCTATATACCCACCAAAAAAGCTAAAATTGTGATGACTATTTTCAGACATGATTCTGTAAATTTATAATATCTCAAATGAAGGAAAGGTTGACACTAAACAGAAATATAATATTGCTTATAATGCTTCATAATACATCAAATATGAGTTTTAAAACATGTTGGCTTAAGTAAAATAAAGAATAACTGACCCTTATACCAGGCACTGCTTAAAATTATCTTTGCAGAAGAGAATTGAATAATAGAAAATATCTAGAGGTGGTATATTTTCTTTTTACAAAAGAAAGCATAAGTTAAACACATTTATTATGAAGTTTTAGAATAAAGGTTAGTTATTAGGTTGTATTTTTCTCATAGATCAAATAATAATCATCTAGTTTATTTTAATGTATAATCAAATGTCACAATGCAAGATCAGTTTATACGATAATCTGATTTAAGAAAATAACCAATTTACAAAGGATATTTTAAAAATATTTTTAAGAATATATGCTAATGAATATATTGAAAGTTGTCTTTCAGTAACAAACCCAATATTTATTTTAAAAGCTTATAAATTAGAATAGTATATTACATAGCTTAACATTATATAAAACTTTTCTATCAGAAAGAAAGAAAAACTTCAAGAAAACACTAAATTCTAAATTAGGGGTTTCTATTTCATTTGAGGGCTAACCATAGATAATTGAGCCTCAGGCCATTTGTAATTTGATTAATTTGGAAAAATATTTATCCAGCCCTACATGAATTAATTATAAATATCTAGGAAAAAAAACAGTCTGACAAAACACTTTATTAAATTTGTATTAAAATATTCTAACTGGCAAATAATTTTACATATTATTTATTAATATTATGTTTATAAAAATTAAGATATTTAAAATATTTAAGATATTTAAGAATGCATTTTTTAAAACATTAAATCAAGAAAAAACAAACTCACATAAAAGCCATATCCCCAGGAATCACTGCATATCTCAGAGTTCAGAGTTTATCTCCAGGAACACAGGACGATGAATTTGTTATTCTCTGGAGGCAAACATTATTTGATAAATGCTCCTATTAATTGATTCCACAAATTGACTACTAATCCAAAGCTTTGATTATAAATACGGCTAATCAATTTATTTAATAGCAAGCTTTCAGCAGTTTGCAAATTAAAAAATGCCTACATTTTTTCTGGATTGGGTTAATTAACAGATTTATCCTAGTTGTGAGAAAGCTAGATCTTCACTTTTAATTTCCTCCTGACCCGCTTTCTCTCTCCACAGGGTTTCTTTCAAAGGTTCTTCAAAAAGAGAAAATTAAAATGCTGTCAACAGATTAAAACACTATTTAGCCCCGAGGAATTTTTTTTCATGATCTGCACATTATGTGGAACCATTTTAAGACTGCTCTCATGGGGAAAATCTTCTTTCAGATAGCCAGGTTGTACTTCAAACAAATACATGTGGATAAAAATTGTCTTCTGTGCCAGGTCAAATGTCGACATCGTTGTTGCTGACTATATTGTCTGTTAGAGTACCAAAGAGGCTCTGACAAACAAGTTGACTCTGATTAATTCTTGTGGTGACACACCTCTATCTGCATGGAGGGCAAACGAAGAACAACATTTTTATTAAATTGTTCAGAGTCACTGTCTTCAGAAGGAATGAGATTTTGAGAACAATAATAGCAGATCTGTTTCTATCATTTATATCCATCCTTATCCTTCTGTTATTCAAATCAGCAGAGCTTACATGTTTCTTGTTTGTTGACTGCAAATTACATTTAGAATTTACAACTTGCCACCATATATTCATAATTTTATGTGCAATATAGTGAAAGTGTATTCACTTTCGTCATAAATATTAAATTTGTACATAATTTTAGGTGCATAATACTTGGGACTCATACCAAATATTAAGAACTCTTGCCATAGGCTTATCCCTAAAATTTGAAACATAAATATAAGAGCAATTACCATGAGAACTAAAATATTTTTAAAAATCTACCTTTCTAGACTTTTCACAGAGTACAGGCAGAAACAATTATAAGATGATCCCCAATTTCTATCCCCTAGTATATATATATTCTCTCTTGGTTATTCAACAAAATGCTAACATAATTGTTTCAATGAAGAATTTTGCAGATATTACATCCCTAATTTAGCTGACTTTAAACTAGGAAGATTTTCTCAGTGGGTTTAAACTATTCAGGTAAGACTTAAAGGGGCTCTTCCTGTTAGAAAAGATTAAGAGAGTGAAAGACAGTGAAAGAGAGCTTCTCCATTGCTGGATTAAAGATGGAAGAGACCATGGAGAGCAGAGTGGGTGAATTCTAGGAGTTGAGAACAATATCTGGATAATATCTATCAAAAACATAAGGACCTCAGCCCTACAGATGCCAACAACCTGAATGAGCTAGGAAGCAGATTCTTCCTTAGTCTCCAAATGATAATACTGCCCAGCCAAAATCTTGATTTTAGCCTTGTAAATCCTGAGTAAGAAACCCAATTGCATCTGTCCCAAACTTCTAACTCTACTCACCTACAGAAGTGTCGCCTACTAACTGGATCTTGCTCTAAACCACTAAATTTGTAGTAATCTGTTATGCACCAATAACAATCAATATAATATCTAATATGTATTATCCTAAAAATCATAAAGGATCTTAACAATATACTGCTGAAGTAGACATAAAAATTTTGAACAAAATTAAGTACTGGAAGTATCTGTTACTGTCAGTGTAATAGTTTTCTATTGTTATTGTAACAAATTACCACCAATTTAGTGCCTTAAAACAACAAAAATTTGTTAGCTCATTTCTGTAGATCAGAAATGTCATATAGCTCCTACCAGGCTAAAACCAGGCTAAAATCAAGGCTGCATTATTTTCTAAAGGCTCCGAGTCTCGTTTCCTTATTCTTTCAAATTGTTGGAAGAATTCAAGTTTTTTAATAGTAAGACTGAAACCCATATTTCCTTGCTGCCTGTCATTTGAGGTCCAATCCCAGCTTTAAGAGGTCACCAAAATTCTTTGGTTCACAGCCTCTTCAACTTCAAAGCGAACAACAGCATGTTTTGCGATTTTTTTCTTGAGTAATTATTATTGGTAATAAATTTATTAAAATTATTTTTAGGAATCATTCTTGGATAAAATGTATCTTTTACGTTTTTCACATAAAAAATGTGATTTAAATCTATAAATGAGTTTTGTCTGATCAGGTTTTAATTATCATATGAAGTAGATGGAAAACTATATATATTTATATCATATATAAAAATGTATCATATATAAATACATCACATCATATATAAACACATATATTTATTTCATATACATATGATATATAAACATATATATCAGAAAGTGCTCTTGACTCTGTATCTTCATTCAGCTGCTTACTATTTACAAATACAATCAAAACTTATTTAGTCTAGATTATAGTATTCTACTCTAAAAATCTACAATTTATATATATATATATATATATATTCACACACACACACACACATACACATAAATGTTTATATATTTATGTATATATGTATGCACTCCCATGGATGAATGGGTAGATGAAAGGAAAAAAAGAAAAGAAGGTCTTTTAATTATGTACCTTTATGCAAATTATGTAATTTGCCTTCTAAAATTATTTTAAATTTTTTAATCTATAAAATGTGAATGGGATATCTCTTAATTGAGAATTGAGTTATCATAAGTATTCAAAGAGATGGTAAACATTGAGGACAGTGCCGAACACAGAAATCACTCAATAAATGGAGGTTATTTATAAATAATGTTACATACACATGCACAGACACACAGAGAAATGATTGATAATCACAATGATTAAAACCAAAAAATTATGTTTTTGTAAAATTATAAGTTTTATTTCATGCTTTTTAGCTTAACTGAATATCTTTATATGAAAATATATAAATTGTGCAGACAGTATCTGAAAACATATAAATTTTGCAAATATTTATTTAGCTGATTATCTTACTGTCTTACAAAATAAATTATAGAAAAATGTGTGTATTATTAGATCTACATATAATGAGCATCTTCTCTATCCAATTTAAATTTCATAATCTAAAAATGCTTATTGTTTTAAGAAATTTGAGCCTATTACTTCACTAAAATTTAATCTTTTTATATATTTTTTAAAAGACTTGTTTCCCAATACTCTACTTCTTCTTCCTTAGTTTTAGTTATGTATCTTAATATAGTTTATTGCAAAGGGTGCACAGTTATGGTTCTTAACACAATTTTAAGTATTTACGTGTATTTTTTATTAGCTAAATCACTTTGGGCAAGTCATTTAACTTTCATGAGAATATCTCTTAGTCTGTTAAATGGAGGGTTAGGGTAAGAGAGCTGGACATTCATCCAATTCTAGAAAAATAATTCTGTTTCCTTCTGCTCACTTATAGCCAGGTCACACTCATTTTTTGCTGTTTATTTAACATTTTTTATCATAAATACATATTTGTCTCTTTAATCATTTAAATTAGCCTTCTCTGGATTTTGCTCCAAGATCTTGGCATCATTTTGCCTACTGACAATGTCTGAAGTTTGCTGCAGAATTCTACATATGCTTGCTGATTTTAGGATACTGAAGTCCTAAATCAGGTCAGAGGTAACACAACAAATATTTTGATGGAATTGTCACTAAAAACTTGATATTGATGCTTTCTTATTACTTAAATTGACTTTTGTTAGAATTTACTTTCTTAAGTTATTCTCTACTACTTAGATTTAGGGTCTATAAAATCTAAATAAAGATAACATCTTCCCCTAATTTTTATCTAACACAAATTTTATTTTCTTTCAAGATAACAATTTTTTTAAATCCATCACAATTAGTAAAAAATTTGCCAAAATTTGCTTCCAATACAAAATAACTTTGCTCTTTTGTTATTTTTATTATTCTTAGTCCATTTATGTTTTTAATCTATAAAAAATGGATCACATTTTGCTCTTTAAAAATAATTTAAAATTAATATGAACAGTTTATTTGTATGTAGAATTTAACTTGTTCAAGAAACATACCCAGTTTGTGTGGCTTCTTTTAAATCATTAAAAATAAAATCTATGGGGGAAAAAATGTGATTTAAAGAAATTAACTACTTTAGTTAACCATTAGAAAGTGGAAATTGTTATCAATAAGACAGACAATTAAAATTAAAATTAAAGTAGAAGCTAAGAAAACGTTATTAAGGAGGATATTTTGAATCTAGGCCACAGTCTAGGCTTAGTGATGTCTACATGTTTTCCAGATCCACTGGATTTAGTAGAAAAATGGTCTTGCTAGTTTTCTAAAGAGCTCTGCCTAAATCTGTTTCAAAAAGCAAGTAATAGGAGGTTGATCAAGATCCTGAGATTTAATATCTTAGTTACTTATAATTTTCTCTCACTCATATTTACCAATAGCAATTATTATTTTATGATTCACTTGTTCACCATTGAATTTTGTATCATATAATAAATTCTTGAAAGGTAATATATTATTTATATTATTGTGTTTTTATTTTCTGTAAAATGTGAAAGCAGACAAAAAGACAGACAATAGGAGACAAGCCTCCTATTTACTACACACAATCTACATTCTGTAGTTAAAAATAAGTACTAAGAATGCATTAACCATAATGGAAAATGAGTTCAATTCTATCTTTTTCCACTTAATTTAGGATCATTGTAAAGCTAAATATATTCAAATCAGCAAAGCCTTAATAAATGAATCTTTGGGTACTTGAGAAATTGACAAATGTTACATAAAGCGATAAGTTATAATTTTGGAAGATTATAGAATACAATCTAAGTACTTAATAAAATTTGCAAAAGGGAAAATGGAAACCATGAAAATCGTACATCAGTTATGATAATAAGTGTGAGATCAGTTTGGAAAGAATTGGAATTACATAGAATTAACAAAAAATAATACATAAAGATTGGGTAATGCTACATGATAATTACCACTGTGATTAACCATCAAGATTATAGTCAAAGAAAAAAAGCAAAAAGAGTCAATTTTTCTGGACTTCATTAAAATTCTGCATTTGATCCTGTACATTATTTTTCTTAGAATATTTCTCTAGAGCTCATGTGTAAACACTAAACCACAGAAAGTGTGAATGCTATCCTTCAGGGTTTATTGAAAAGTTTTCTGGTCCTGGGGATGTAACTATACTGTTAGAAAATAGATGACTGGCAAAAATACATCTCAAACCTAACATATTAACACTAAATTTCTAATATTCAGCCAACACACCATTATCCCCTTCTCCCACCTTCCACCTATGCTGTCATATTTTTTTTCAACTTAGTAAATAAAAATTCTATATTGCATATACTCAAGTGAAAACCTTGGTGTGACTCTTATTCTTTTCCTTTTGTTTATACAGTAGGAAAAAAAAGTTTTATTAGAGGGATAAGTACATTTCCAGACATAAAAGCGGGCCTGAGCAAGAAAAGCGTGGCTCTTAAGGCCCTTATTCTCATCTTTTTATCACATCCCCTCATCTGATTCCTCAGAAAGTTCTCTTGGCAGTACTTTCGAAATATATTCTGTGATAAGCTGCTTCTCACCACACCCGCCACTACTATTCACACTTAAAATTAACACTTATCTAGTGTAGATATTATTCTACTATAACTGGTCTCCTGACTTATAACTATGACTTCCCCTTTCCCAGTGGATAAGTGGTATTATTAATGTTATGTGTAGTTTACATGTGGCAAACTAAAATACTGAGTTTAAAAAGCTAATAAGGGTCAAACAAAGTAGTTTATATGCAGAGCATGAATTTTTAATTTTTACTCCATATAATTCTACAGAAAGACAAATAAATCAATTCAGTCAACTCAATAAACTAATGGAGCAACAGCTATATAAATTTGGTGGAGTACAATTGGATACTTTAAGCTGTATGGGGCATGTGGTAAGAATCAGAAACCTAATTTTAGACCACATTATTGTTCACAAAATGTAAAATGTGAGAATAATAAATGAAACATTCTAGTTATTGAACACCATTTGATCTCTGATCTCATTTAATTTAAGAGACTAGTTGTGCCATACAAACCATCACTATAACAGATCTTTTAGGAAGAGAAAAGTTGGAAATTCTGTTCACAATTAGAAAATTGTGAACTTCAGAGAACATTAAAAAAGCTCAGGCAATTTAATCAAAAGAAAAGAGAATTAGTATCTAAGGTCAAACATCACAAATTTTGGAATATGAATGAAGAATCATGCTGTAAATTCTTGGCGCAGCCAGGGAGGATGACAGGTGTAGAAGCGCTACTGCGAGTATGGACATGTAGATATCTGGGAGCTGATCAAAGACAGGCCAGATACTAGCCATGTAGACAGCTGGTTTAGGTGTTACTCAAGGTCAGATTGAAATCTTGGAATGTGGCTCATATCATGCCATAAGGCCAGAGGTCGGATTTCAAGGTAGCCAGAATAGTATTCAAGGCTGGCACAGAATTAAAGAATTAATTACCTGAGAGAAAAGATATGCTAAATTAATCAGAAATATTAATTCTATAAGAAGTAAGTTTCTTCCTTCAAACCTTTCTCAACCCAGGGAAAATGTTTACTGAATATTTTACTCAGTGGCCATGTGATTTTCTGATATTAAATAATTATAATTATATAGGGAAACTATAACAGTTGGTGAAACAGCCTTCACATTAAAGATTTCAGAATTAATTAATATACATAGAATACATAGTTAAACAAAATGAAAGTTGATAGAGCCCTGTTGGTTCTCTGAATGGCACTATGGTGTTTGGCAAGAGCAAGCGCCTTACAAAAGGAGACAAAAAGGGAGCCAAGAAAAAAGTGGTTGAACCATTTTCTAAGACTGGTATGATGTGAAGTCACCAGCTATGTTCAATAGAAGAAATATTGGCAAAACACTAGTCATGAGAACTCAAGGAATCAAAATCACATCTGACGATCTCAAGGGTCACTTTTTTGAAGTGAGCCTAGCTGATCTTCAGAATGACAAAGTTGCATTTAACAAATTCATTTTAACTACTAAGGATGTTCAAGGCAAAAAATGCCTGGAGAATTTCAATGGCATAGATCTTACCTGTAACAAAATGTGCTCCATGGTCAAAAAATGGCATATCATGACTGAAGTTCATATTGATGTCAAGACTACCAATGGTTATTTACTTTGTCTGTTCTGTGTTGGTTATACTAAAAAAATGCAATGATCAGATTTAGAAGACCTCTTATGCTCAGCATCAACAGGTCTGCCAAATCTGAAAGAAGATAAAGGAAATTATAACCTGAGAGGTACAGAACAAATAATTTTTAAAAAGTGGTCAGTAAATTGATTCCAGATAGTATTGGAAAAGACATAGCAAAAACTTGCCAATCTATTTATCTCCTCTATGATGTCTTTGTTAGAAAAGTTAAAATGCTCAAGAAGCCCAAGTTTGAAATGGGAAAACTCATGGAGCTTCGTGGTGAAGATAGCAGTGCTAGAAAAGCTACTGAGGATAAGACAGGTGCCAAAGTTGAATGAGCTGATGAGTGTGAGAACCCAGTTCAAAAATCTGTTTATTATTCAGACTTTTCATGGTGACAAATAAAACCTATTCAATATTTTTAAAAAGAAATTTGACAGAATGAAACAATATTATAATTAGAAAAAAAGTACAAAATTTAAAGAGCAATTAATTGGTGAAATCAGGATAAACACGGTCTTGAAGGATAAATGGACACCTAATAATAGTAATCTTAGAAAAGGGCTATTCAAGGAAAAGAATGAAGAGGCATATTGAAAAAAAGAAAGAAAAAAATGTAGGGCATATTTGGCAAAAGTTGAAAAACTTCTGTCATATTTCAAACATGCAAAACAATATTTTATTTTATTTTTATTTGGATGACGTTGGTTAATAAAATTATATAGGTTTCAATTGTACCATTCAATAATATGTTGTATGCATATTGCATTGCATGTTCACCACTCAAAGTTAAATTCTCTTTCATCATCATATATTTGATCCCCTTTACCTTTATCTACCTCCTCTTTTCCCACTTTCCCTCTGGTCACCACTAAACTGTTGTCCACGTCCATGACTCTCTGTTTCTTTGTCCTGTCCATTTGTTGCTTTCAGTTTTATATCCCACATCTGAGTGAAATCATATGGTTCTCAACTATTTCTGTGTGACTTATTTTGCTTAGCATGATTATCTCAAGGTCTATCCATGTTGTTGCAAATGGCAATATTTTAGAGGTTTTGCTTCCTTCTATACAGAATCCACTTGGAATTCAATCCATCTTCAAATTTGCTTTAACCTCAGGTACAAAGGAACTTGTGTCTTGTACAAATTGTGATGTCAGGTAACATGGATAGGAAAGAATTGAAGCTTTGACAGTGAAGTATAAAAGAAGATATAATATGTATTTCCATTGTTGTAAAATGAAGTAATTAGACTCTAAAAGCTTCTGCATTGGAAATGCCTTTTTTTATTATTTTTTTTTATTTTGCCTGATATCAAATCGATGAGATTTCTTTGATACAATAGAGGTATTGATTTTCTCACCTATGTTTGAAACCTGCTTGACCTTCAGTGTCTTCAGCTCTGCCATACTACCTGGTATTCATTTATCAGAAACCACCAAATTTTTATGATGCTATATCAGTATCTTGGCCATCTTAGGATGGTGCCAGAACCTACAGAAAGTTATTTCTTCAGGTGTACTTGTAACCATACTTCAAAGCCAAAGATAGCCACTTAGGATTGTTGATGGGGCAGCATTTTAAACTAGTGAGTTTATTACAGAAGTAGTGAAAGTAAATTCTGGTTTGAAAACCCAGGAAGAGTTACTCTCACTTTCTTTTCCAGTGCTTTTTTCTTGTTTATACCCATTCATGACCTTAAAATATGTAGTAAGTAGTTGTAAAAAGAAATAGCACTTATTTAGTGTCTATTACATGATAGTTTATCAACTAATTTACAAATGTTTGCTCATATCATATAAAATTATTTCTAAGCCAAAGTTTTTAGTATTCAAAGTTATTCTAGAAAATTTCACAAAACAAATTTCAATATTTGCTGAGAGAAAAATAAAGATACAGTTTAGTTGTTATCTTCCCTATGGACATTAATTTTGAGCTTTTACAAAGGAATTATGGCATTCCTTAGCTATAAGACTAAATACATTTATATCCCTGCAGTAAGCATTTTACTGCTAAAATGAATAAATGATTTCTCTTTAAAACAAAATTAAGTAAATATGTATGAATATTCATCTTCTAATTAATAAGGCCTCTTACTTACTCTTTCAGTTGAGTTTTTCTAGAATAATTCAAAAATCAATTTATAAGTTTCATTGTTATATTAATTGTGAAAATTTGTACATTGTGATTAAAAACAATCTGTAACCTTGCTTGATATACCTTGCTTTTAGTGTTTGATTGACATAATTTTAGAATCTTATCTTTATTTTTATGGTTCTTTTTTATTTTTTAAAAGCCTTTCTTCTTCTTCCACATGAAGTCACTTTGTAATGCAGTTTCTGGACTTTGACTCAAGCTTCTTAATCAGCACTATCAATAATTCAGTCCATCTTTCAACACTCTTACTTTCTTTTAAAAAAATGAAAGGAAGCTAATTTCAATCCAAACCTTTCTACTTTTCTTTGCATCACTGGTATATTTTTCTCTATCTGAAGGTCTTGACTAAAAGTTTGCTATTTAAAGGGTATAATTTACAGTCAGTATAAAAATTACCTTTTGTTTTCTACTCCATCCCCTATTCCTCTCTTAAAATGCAACCTATTTCAAATTTCAATACTTTCTTATACTTTTTGCTAAACATTGGTAGGCATGTGCACCCTTCATATTTTCTTTATGTCTCACTTAAATTTATAGAAAGAATTGAGTTACAATTCTAAGAGAAAATGCCACTCAAAAATTATAAGAAAACTGTCCTATTATTTTATTAGATATATAGCATTCTGATCCTTGGAGGCTGTAAAATATGTGAAATTTTACTGGAGAATCTGTCTCTGTTCCCATTTATTTAAATATGAATCTATATACACATAATTACCAAGAGAAATATAAATTCATATCCACATTCTATAGAAAATGGCTTATTTACTTGATAGGAAGACCCAGTGTTTAGACTTATAAGAGTAAACACCTTGTGATGAAGCATACATATCCCTTAAAACACATATATGGAGAGAACTTTCAAGTCAGTATAAAAAATATGATATAAAGTTGAGTAAATAAATACCATCTCTATGCTTATATATTTGTATAAGTATAGCATACATTTAGAAAGATGAACTCTGAATCACTGTATTTCCTTTTGAGTAAACTTGGGATAAAGAAAAGAAATCAAAAACATCTATCCTAGAGCAAAACATAAGCCTATCTGTGTTTCTTAAATCTATTGTCATAAACATGTTAATTTTGGAACTTAAAAAATAACAAAGATATAAAATGTTAGTAAGAACTCCATGATTATTTATGCATTTCATATTAATCTTATTAGTTATACTGTTCTTGGTTATTCTGTAGCTACAAAGAGTTCTAAAATCTTGGTGGCCTTTAAAAGCAAAAGTATGTCTCTTTCCCATGCTGTTTGCTACATGTAGTCCAGGATAATAGAGTAGTTGCTGCTAGAGACTATACAGTTTTCTAAGCAGAGAAAAAGAAAATTATAGCAAACTAAATTTGGTTCTTAAAGGTTCTGACAAGAAGTGACACACATCATTTCTGCTTAGATTGCATTAGCTAAATTATGTTATTATTTCACACCTCAGTTTAAAAAAAAAGAGATGAATAGTCATTCTCTGGGGCAGGGACTACAGATAGAACATTGAACTGGGTTCTTTTCATGCTCTATTGCTTCCTTACCTTCTTGAATTAGATGGATGATGCTTGAAGGCAGTTTAGCCCCCACCTGTCTAATACTTGGTTGACAGTAAATGAAAAACAAGACTCATTGATTGATATGTTAGATAGGTTCACAGTTTAATTTAGACTTATTGTATGTGTTTATGTCCATAGTATATATTTGCACACTACGTATTTACCATAGATAAATATAAATTTTTCAATTGCATACCACATTTAACTAATTAAGAAAAGTTTCTGCTTTAACTTTATTGATGTTTCGATATTGTTTAAAGTATGTTTATTTAGTCCTAAGTTAAACCATTCTTATACAACAAAAAGCATAAAAATATACTTTAGTTCCGCTGAAATCAGAATACAGTGGGAGCATACCTATCAATTCTTAATCATGTCTGGACAATGTACAAAGCAGACAAAAGCAAAAGATATATTCTTATCCTGAGTAAAGCATATCTAAATTATGGAGAATTTGTGATATTATTCCCTAATTTAACATTTTCTCTTTGTGAATAATTTTTATTAGAACATGGTGAATTTTAAAATGTAATGCTTCAAAATTTCAGAGGGCTATTTTATAACCTATTCTAATACTTATCAAGCACTGAGACATGAAAAAGTCTCCAAAGACTTTTGTGTATAGTACAGTTGCTATAATATTGAAGAGCAGTCTAGGTATAGTAAAAACAATCACTGAGAAACAGAAATCTAACTCTGTGGCCTTGCAATTTGTATATGCTATTAATAAATTCAGTTAATCTGTGAAAATAAAAATTTCTATTTGTTAATGCCTTAATTATTTTTTGTAAGTTTAGTACATAAAAACCTTTTACTGAAGTGAAGGTTAGAATGATTACTTCCTTTTGTGTTCTCCTGAAAAATAAAGTGATTGGCATAACCAAGAAAATTTTTAGCATCTAGAGACACACAAACATGGAGGGATGGATATATTTAGAACAGACTGTAAATTGGTAACACACAATACAATAACACAGTAAAAGAGGAAAAAATTGTACTACTACATAAAAAAGTATGCATGCAAAAACATATGAAAGTCTATTAGTATAATTAAGATAAACATGTTTACCAACACTTTTCTAGAAGGTGATTATCAGAAAGGGAATTAATAGAAAAGAGGTATCCTGTGCTGTTTTATATGCATTGTCTAAGAATGGTAAACTGAACATTGGTGGCCATAGCAAAATTCATCTTTCATTACAGAAAACTGCATTAAATTGAGGAGTGCATAAGAAATTCATACTACAGTAAAACTCTAATACTGAGGCCATATAAAAGGAGGAACAAAAGGCTTAAATAAAAGAATTTCTCTTACTTATGTTCAGCAGCTATCTATTGAGTGTCTCATGGGCCAGCTTTGGCCTAGGTACATGACAATGGTCACACAGACAAGTGACCTGTCCTCATGGAATGTAATTCTAGCAAGTTAACACTTAACATAGAAAAATATTGCCCCACCCTCTAAATTAGAATCTGAAATAAAAAGTAAACCCTCTTACTTTCCAGATGTAACACCAGATAATAGAATAATGAAGGAATGTTATCTTGTTGTTATTCATAATATTGAAAAGATGGAGAATCAACTGAATTTAAAAGGTCAATCAGATTCTTTCAATATCTATTGCATTAATGGTGGGAATGTAAAATGCTACAGATTCTTAGAAAAATCATTTGGCACTTTCTTATAAAATTAAATATCAATTTAATATATCACCCAGCAATTCCACTTCTGGTATTTACAATAGAGAAATGAAAAACTTATAGCCTAACAATGACTTGTGAGTGAATGTTCATAGTTGCATTATTCTTAACACTCAAATTTGGAAACAATTAAAGTCCATCAACTGAAGATAAAGAAATAAAATATGAAATATGAATACAATGAGATATTCAACAATAAAAAAAGAAAAAAACTACTGATAATTGCTACAACAAGAATAAACCTCAAGGCATTATGCTAAGTAAAAAAAGCCAGGCACAGAATTTCATCTTTTTGAAATGTCCAAAAAATGTCAATCTATATTTAAAAAAAACCTATAAAGAAAAGTATATTAGTAATTTCCAGAGCTGAGGGTGTGAATGGGTATTGATTACGAAAGGTCATGAGGGATATTTTGGGGTGAAGAAAAGATTTTGAAGTTGCATTGTGATAATGGTGGAATAACTCTTTACATTTATTAAAAGATCATTGATAACTTCACTTAAAATAGGTGAATTTTATGGTATGTAGATTATAACTAAATAAATCTGTTTGGAGAAAGAAGTTGGAAAAAAAGCAAGTCTACTTTTTAATTAAAGAGTGCAATTAGCATGATATAGAATATTTAAAAAGTTCAAGTATAAAAATTCTTATAATTGATTATATATTGAAATAAAATGCAAATAATGCAATAAATAGCAAATGGAAAATTTTGAAGTCCAAGATATATGATGATATTGTTTAATATTTATCTGGATATTTCATGCTGTATATTATTCCTAATTTATAGAATTTCATACTGTTATTTAAAAATTGGTGGCTGAGTACATATTTATTGTAGACTTAATTTTCTTTTTCTCCTAGCTCTGAGATATTCTTTAGTTGTAAGAAATTAGGTTAATAATACTAAACCAAAAAGGAAATATCAAGAAGTATCAAACTCCAATTTAATGCTGATAATGTATTGACTTGAATAATAGTTAAAGATGTTTTCCTGACTTAGTTTATGCAAAGGATGTAAAAACCGGTATAAGCTTTGCAGTCATATTTTGCATACCAGGAAAATATCACGAACTAAGAGTTTTTCAAAGTCATCCGATTTAACTCACTTTTCTAGTTGTTTATTCAGACTATAAATTCTCAATTTAGTGACCATTCAAGGAAATAAGAACAATGCCTATGATACTGATGAAATAGAATGTTTATTTATTAATAACTACTATATGCCAAAAAAATGCTGAGTACTTTCTATAGACTTTTTCACTTAACTCATATTTTTGTGAGGCAAATGAGAAAATAAGGTAAATGAGGATCCAACACCTTAAGTAATTTGCACTGATCTCACAGTTAGGAAGTAAAAATTTAAGTATTCAAACTCACATGTGTTTGATTCTAAAACTTGAAATTCTAGATAACAAATTTAATGACAGGACATTTACTACCTACTTGTTGAAATCAATATTCCACTGAATTAGTTAAGGTATAAAATGATCGACATCTCCATTTTGGAAAAAGAGAAACTAAAGTAGATGAGCTCTGGCTTTTTGTACCATATTTGTGTTATATTTGGTTCATACAAAAGAATAAATGCAATATTTAGGTATATTGTGAAGCATAATAATAAAGGAAATGGACAAATAAACTCAGTTAATAAGTATGGAAGTAGTTGATAGATGGTCACGGGGATGGTGAGCAAGGTATAGAGAAATGCAGTTAACATTAATGTAATGGCTAGATGGAGACCCAGAGAAGAGAAAGAGCAATTAGGGGGATTGTTTTATAAACTATAAAAATGTCTAACCAATGTACTGTATACTTGAAACTAATAAAATACATTTTTTTTAAAAAAAGTAATAGAGTTGAAACTACTCAGGTGCTTATCTCTGACTTCACCCCCTTACCCTTCTCTTTTAAAATAATGTTAAAATTAAATTTAAAATAATTTTAACATTATTTTTGTGTAAATATATTGCTTAGTTCTTAAGATGGAATATTATTAAAATGTTACAATACAGTATGTATTTTATTGCTTTTTAAAATTGAACTGTTTCAGATTTTTATTCAAGTTGAAACATATAGCTTTATTTAGTTTTACCATTTTAAAATATTTCATTGTTTGAATAAACCACAATTTATACATCAATTTTCTCATCATTGGAAAAATTTCCCATATTTGGTTGTTTCCAGTTTTTACTATTATAAATAGTAAAATAGTATGTTTTCTGGTTAATATATTCAAGAGTGACTCTATATTCCTAGAAATGAATTTCAGATTGAAAGTATAAACACATCCAGTTTCACAAGATACTACCCAATTGTTTTTCCATAGTGGTTGCATAAACTTAGATTCTTACCAGCACTATGTAAGAATATCATTTGCATATATGTTTATAAATATTTATAATCTTCAGATTGCCTTCTCCTCCTAATTTAGCTTATATAAAGTGTTTTTCTTTATAATTTTAATTTTCATTATAATGAGATTGAGCATATTTTCATAGATTTATTCTCTTTTCCTATTTTCTCTTCTATTAAATAATTAATCAGGTGTTATCTATTTTTCTTTTGGTGTATTTTCTTCATATTGATATTTGATTTACTTATAAATTCTGGATATCTATTAGTTAAAATATTTTCTCTCTTGTAACATGAGGCTTTACTTTTTTATCAACACTTTCTCAACAAAGAAATATTTTTAATTTTTTAATTTTACTTTTAATGATTTTATTAGCAAAGAAGTTTTAAAAAACAAAATTTAAATTTATCAATATTTTCTTCTATGATGTTCACTTATTGATTGTTTAGAAAATCTTTCATTATAGATGATATCCTTTATATGTTTTATGAATTTAAAATTTAACTGTAAGATTCATTTCATTATAAACATGGTAATAATATAAACATGGTAATAATATGTGTTATCATTCAAACCGGGTTACACTTTCTGCAACAATTTACTGTGATAATTCATAACATTAAAAAAGCTGGGAGCATTCTGGGAAAACATGGCAGAGGGACGTCCTCAGATCTCTCCCTTTGAAACAACAATAAGCTGAACATCTAAAACTGAACAAAAAATACCCAAACTGCACACCAGCACATCTGAGCATGGGATCTGCACGTAAGAGCTAATACAGGTCAGAACTCTGAATGCTGGGCAGTGGACTGAGAGATAAAGAAGCTGCCTCTGCAGCCGTAGCTCCTTGTAGGAGGAGAGAAGGGGGTGAAGGTGAAGCGACTTCCCTGATCAGTCCTGCCTGGAAGTGCCAGGACTTTTCTACGTATCCGGCAGCAGGGATCAGTAATCAGGGCAGAAAGCAGAGAAACAACACTTGATTTTCACTAGCCCTGTTTCCAAAACCAAGGATGAGCTGCACCCTCCCCAACCCCCAACTCAGAGGACCTCTTTCCCCATACCCTCCGATACCAAATACCCCGGAGCCCCAGGGGAATCTGAGTGAACCTGCAGACACTGCCGCTACCTCTTGCAGCTACTGGAGCTCCCTGCTAGAGGAGGGGGAGGGGAGAAGGAGCAGCGAATTGGTGCTGCAACTCCCTGAACAGCTGAGCCTGGGAGGCTTGTGGCTCCTCACGGCTGGCTGGCTGCAGGACCCAGTCATCAGGGCAGAGAGCAGAGAAGCAGCCAAGCAGAGAAACAACAGAGAAACAGTTGATTTTTACCAACTGTGGTGGCAAAACCAAGGTCCCCAACCCCCAACCCAGAGAGTTTCTCTTCCCATATCCTCCAAGACCAATCATGGAAGAGCCCCAGGGGAATCTGAGCAAATGCTACTGATATCAGTTAGGGATCCAAGAAGCTTAGAACCACCACTGGAAAAGAAAAAAAGAACTCCTTTTTAGCAGCAGGCTAAAGAGAAAACTTTATATAATAAATCTTCATTCTGTAAAAACAACACATCCATTAATGCCCAAAAGGAAAAATAATCCATTAAACACCATGAACAATCAAAGTGACAAGGCATCTCAGAAAGAAAGTGAAAATCTCCAGAAAATGAGCTTACAGGCATAGAAATATGCAACAAGTGA
>PVKZ01007386.1:0-14707 GCA_004027375.1 Macroglossus sobrinus | reverse complement strand
CACACACCATCCCTCCATCCATGCATCTATCCATTCATCTCTACCCACCATGCACCTATCCATTCATTCACCCACCATCTACCCAACTATCCATTCATCCCCATCCATCTCCATCTATGCATCCATCCATCCTTCATCCATTTATCCATCCATCCACCCACCCACCATCCCTCCATCCATCCATCATCCACACATCCATCCACCCATCCTTCATCCATCCATCCATCCATCCATTCTGGGCTCTGCCCTAGCCAGGCTCTCATCTGGGCCTCTGTGTGGGCCCAGCCCTTGGGGAACCACGTGCCACCTGGGCTGCCCGATGTGGTATGTACCAGGTGTGTTTTGCTCCGTCCTTGTCCTGCAGGCCGGAAGGGCCACCCCCAGGCTCCAGACACGTCCCCGGAGAAGCAGACGGCTCCCCCGGGTCTTCGGAACGGCCCTGAGCGGTGCTCGTTCTGAATTGAGCTCTCCGGCCGTCTGCAGAGGGGTCTGGTCCCTCTCGCGGTGATGATGACAGCCCAGCTTATGCAGGTGGCCTTGCACAGTCTGAGCCCACGGCACGGCTCCCTGAGCCATGCGATTCCCTCAGATGCCTTTTGGAGACACAGGAGGCGGAGGCTCGGTGGGGAGGAGTAGCCCACGAGCTTTGCGATGTCCCCTCCCGGGGAGCCCTTCCCGCGTCCCCATCAAACCCTGGCTGGGTCAGGCGCCTTCTCTGGGCTCTCCCAGGCCCTGCCCCCAGAGCCCCTGCTCGCCTCTTCCCTGGGGCTGTGTCTCTGCCCCCACAGAAGCTCTGGAGCCCAAGCGAGCCAGGGACCTCCCCACCGAGTGGAGACGCACACGGCGCCACCCACGAGTCGGCGGCCACCTCCCGACGCGGCCTCAGAGCGTGGCACTGCGTCGCGCCCTCAGCCCCTGTAGGGGATTCTTGGCAAGGGTGCCGCTAAACCCCGCTCCAGAAATTCTCCCTAAAAAAAAACAAAAAAAAAAACACCCTTATCGGAAATCATGATGACATACGATCATCGCAGAGGTTTTGAAACTATAAAATAAACCAGGCATCAAAGCAATTCCCCCCGTGTTCCCTCCCCCTGGGCCTCTCAGCTGTTCATGTCGGGGATGGATATTCTCGCCAGTCTTTTTAGAGATGCAAATCCATACGTGCTTTATACGTTTTGAATTCCGATTTAGTATTACACGTGAAACGTTTTCCTACACCGCTCCCTGTTTTCCGAACGCCTATTTTTAGTGGCATCATGATACGCGCTCGGCCGAAGGGAGCTCTGTTTATTTCACCAAATCCTCATGTTCCGGCTCCGGGTTGCGTTCCGTTTTTGTCAGTGCAAAGACGTGAAGAGGGGAGTGTTGGTGGCCTTGTCCCTCCAGGCCCCTGCCCGCCAGTGGGAGGACGGAGAATCCACGGTGACACCCCTGGGCGGGCGCCCTGGGACTCGCCGAGCCTCGGGGCATGCCGGCCGGGACAGGGGCCTGCGAGGGGAACCTTGCAAACGGGTTCTGAAGGGTGCACGGGAGTTCGCCGGGCTGAGAAGGGCAGGTGAAGGGCGGGGGGGAGGGGCTGGAGGGCAGGCGGGGGAGCCGCAGGGCATGGCGCAGGGGCTGGAGAGACCCGGCTTTGGGGGACCCCACGGCAGGCAGCCGGGGTGCACAGGGTGTATTCGTCTGTTCGTCTTTCCTCCTTTCTTCCTTCTCTCCTTTCTTTTTTTCCTTCTGTCTCTGTCTCTGTCTCTCTCCCTTTTCTTTTTTTGCTGCTCTTAACAATTTCCGCAAACTTAGTGGCTTGAGACAGCGAAGGTTTGTCGTCACTCAGTTCTGGAGGGCAGACGTCGGACGTGGGTGTCGCTGGCTAGAATCAGGGTGTTGACCGGGCCGGGTCCCATTCCTGAGACTTCAGGGGAGGGTCTGTTTCCTGCATTCTGGGCCCCCGGTCCCTCCTGTGTCCGCCCGGCCGGTGGGGTCGACCCTCTCCGACCCCTGCGTTTTCCCGTCCGTCTCTCTGACCGTAGCTCGGAAAGGTGTTCCCTTTGCAAGACCCACGTGATCAGATTGGGTTCGTTGGGATGACGCAAGGTGATGCCCCGTCTCAGGGTTCGTAGTCGTGTCGGCAAAGTCCCTTTAGCCCACCAGGCAACGTGTGCCCCGGCCCCGGGCCCGAGGGTGTGCGCACGAGTGGGGGTCTGTGAGCCTCCCGACCACACGGGACACGAAGGCATCCTGAGCGCCGTGTGACCTGGAGGTGTCCCTCTGTCACCCTTGGCTTCACTGCCCTTGTCTCCCAGTGTGGACACCGGGTCCTGCCTCGTGGCTGTCACACCTGGGCGGCCACAGCCCTGTGGACAGGAGGGGGATGGCGCTCAGGGGACCAGCGGTGTCCAGGTCGCCCCCATGTCGGGAGCAGCGCCCCGCCTCATGCTGGCCCCCCTTCCTCGTGGTGGCAGACATGTTGCCAGCACAGCGTCACCTGGCAGCTCCCACAGCCCCGGGTGCTGGTGGCTTCTCCCAAGAGGGTGTCGGCAGGGGAAGCAGGCCAGGGGACCCCTGCCTTGTCATCACCGAGGGGGCGGGCGCTGTGATGGGCATGCAGCGCCTGCCTAAGGGGGCTGTCACCGCAGACAAGCTCCCATCTGCCCTGGGGTGGGAAGGCCACCTGGCCAGCGCGTGTCAGGCCCGCTCAGACCTGCCTCCCCTGTGGCTCCCTGCTCAGCACCCCTGGAGGGCAGGTGCCCATTCCCTCCTGTGGGTGTGGGGTCAGCAGAGGGTGGGACAGAGCCCGCCCTCGCCTGACCTTGCCCTGTGTGGGCTGAGCTTGGTGTGGGCAGGCGAAGGTGCAGCCAGCGGCCACCTGTGACCCCTCCCCTGCCAGCCCCTCCCCTGCCGCCTTGCCCCCACCGGCCCTGCCCCACCTGGCCCCGCCCCTGCTGGCCCCACCCCTCCTGGCCCCGCCCCCACCAGCCGTGGTCAGTCACCTTCCAGAGTCTCCCCCAGGCCCGAGCCGCCCCCAGCAGAGCAGTGCAGGATCTCTGGGTTTGCGAGGGGGCCCCCACCCTGTCCGTGGATGGCTGCGGGGGACCCTTGGCTGCGAGTCCCCCAGGACAGGCCCGCGGGGCCTCGGGCCAAGCGCGTAGCTTCTCTCCGTCTCCAGGGACAGTTGTGGGCGGCACTGAGAGAAGGCAGCAGTCCCTGTGCTTTCTGCACCTGGCCCTCCCTGTGGGAAGGCCAGCCTGAGCAACTGGTTCAGGGTGTCGAAACCGTGCCCTGGCTTTGCCGTTTCTCGTCTCGTCCTACTTAAATGGCTTGTGACACAGTTTCCCTCCCGGCGAGGAGCCCGCACCGGACAGGATCCGGGCCTCCTGGTCGGCGAGGCCTTCTGAGCCATCGGGGGGCCGTCCGGAGGGAGAACCAGGCGGGAAATCGCGTGCTCTCTGGGTTCGCGGCCCCTGGAGGTGACCTGCCGGTGGCCCACGGCCCAGGCCCAACCTTCAGGTGGCCAGAGAGGACCTGTAGCCGGGAGGGTGAGCTGCCAGCATGTCGGGGTCTCGAGACCTCACACGAGCAGCCTGGGGTTCAGACCTCTGGAGAGATTCGGGGAAGGGGTGTCTGGGGCCCCGTTCTGCCAGGGCCACCGGGGTGTCTGTGCTCTGTCCCCGTCTCGTCCAGCCTCTTTGGGCTACAGAAGGGAAACGAGGCACAGAGGCAGGTGGTCCCGTCTTGGGGTGCCAGGCCTGGAGCCAGGCCCCAGGGGGGTGGCCCCGGCCTCCTCCCCTTGGGACCCAGGGTGGGAAATGACATGGTTTTGATATCCCAGCTGGCTCTTCTCCAGCACGTCCTCCCCGGGATGAACGTTTACGCCCCACCCCCACCCCGAGCCGTGGCTGCGTTGGTCTCAGACCCAGGGGGGCGGTGGCCGGAGGGTCGGTGCGCCTGCCCTGGTGGCCCCTCCAACCACGACGGGCAGGCCAGAGGGACACTGCGGCTGAAGGTGACGGTCACACAGAGCCCGTGTCTGTCATTTCACCTGACTCACACGCCCTGTCGGGGCCCTGTCCTGAGCTGCTCTGTCCCAGGAGGTGGGGGCGTGGTGGGGACCCCTGAGGAAAGCCCTGTCCTCCTGGGGTGGAGGCTGCGTGAGGGGAGACCGACCACACGTGTGACCGGTACGTGGTGGAGTCAGGCCGTGAGCGTGGTGGCTGTGAGGGGCGGAGGCACAGCCGGACTCCTGGTCTCGTCGCCTGCGGGCTGCGTGGCCTTGGCCAGCCACTGGCCCTCTCCGGCCTCTGAGACGAGGTAACGACGGCGTGAAGCCAGGCAGAGCTCGCCGGGCCGGGGAGCGGAGAAGCCCTCTGCAGGTCCCCGGAGGTCGCCCCCACGCGAGGGGGCGCTGGCCGGGCCGGCGTGCAGCCTCACCTGCACAGTGTGCGGGCGGCAGCAGCTGGCTCCCCGGCCTGGGGTCGGGGGGACAGAGGGAAGGGGCAGGTGGAGACGCCGCCTGCCCGCCTGCCACAGGCAGCTTTGGGCTGGGGAAGGGGCGCGCTCAGGGCCTTGGGGTCCGGGATAGCGTCTCAGCTCTGGGTCACCTGGGAGATGGGGCACTCACCCCCTGGCCTCTCACAGGCCAGCCACGTGTGCCCAGTGACATCCCAGGAAACCGACTTGTCACACAGCTGTCAGCAGGTGTCCCCCAGAGAGCCCCATCCTGTCAGAGTGGGGACGCCTGCCGGCAGACAGACAGCCTCTAGGGCCATCCTGGGGACCGAAGTTCCTGCACAGTCCTCCCGTTTGCAAGTCCATCTGTCACTCAGCTCCGTGTCTGGAGTCTGACACGGCTGCTGGCTTCCCGTGGCCCCGTCCGGGCTCGCGGGTCAGTGTGACATTATGACAACCAGCTTCTCGCCGTCCTCATCCTGGACAGGGCTGACCAGGGTCAGTGTGACATTATGACAACCAGCTTCTCGCCGTCCCCATCCTGGACAGGGCTGACCAGGGGGCCTGGGCCCAGCCAGCAGGCACCAGCACTGGGAGTCCAGAAACTCAGGCCAGGTACACCTGTGTTCCCGGGGCAATTGGCGGGGCCTGGGACGTTTACCTAAGGGCTCAGGTGTGGCCTTAGAAAACAGCACCTGCTTAGCGCGCTGCCCGCCCAGGCTGGGCGCTTCTGTTGAGAGATGTCATCGGAAGGTGACCGCTGGCCGGGCCTCTCATGTGACACACAAACATTCCAGCACCTGCTGTGTGCCGGGCACGAGACACGGCCCCGTGGCCATCCCCGGGGGCTCCCAGTGACCGATGAGAGGTCACCACGACGGGTATCTAAAGCAGGCCGAGAGGGCTTCCTGTAGGAGGGGCCCCAGGCGGGGCAGCAGGGACGGGGCGGGCAGCTCGTGGAGCCCGTGAGTGAGGACACGGCACGCACGGTCTGGACACGCCTCCGTTTATTTCAAACGTGCAGAGCCAGGGTCTCCCGGGGACCCCGAGCTGGGTTTTGCTGGTCCCCGCAGACTGATTGATGGGTGTGGTCTCGGGCCGGATTGGGGGGAAGCTCAGGGACGCCTCCTTGAAGGTGCCACTATCCCCATGAGGTGGGTCTGATCTCTCCTAGTCTACAGACTGGAAAACAGGGTCCCATGGGTCAAGGGGTTTGCTGGCCACCGCGCGGCCCTGCAGCCCTGGAAGCCGCTCGGGACCCCTGGGCTCTTCCCCGGCCCACCTTCCCCTCCTCGTTCAGAGACAGCACAAGCCTTCCCGCTCCCGACGCCCGGTCTGGGGCACGGGGGAGGGTCCCGTGGTGGCAGAGGCGCCGGAAGGTCCGCTTTGAGTCGGGCACCCCCAGGGGACGTGGTCAGAGCCAGGCTCCTCCCAGGATGGTCCCCAAGAAGGTCCCCAGGCACCCACGCCTCACGCACACCTTCGGGCCACCCCAGGCACCCAGATTGAGAAGCTCCGGCCTGAATAAGTGATGCCACCATTGATGGGACTCGGTCCCCACCCCCACCTGCGAGGGGCCCCCCGCCTCGGCCTCCGGTCGCCCCCGAACGCCCCAGCTGTGCCCCAGCCTGGCTCACAGCGGGGCCCTCATCAGCAAGGTGCAGCGAGGGGGTCCCCGACACTGTGATGGGGACAGGGGCGGGGGGTTGGCACGGCCCCTGGTCCCAGTCCACACTGTGCAGTAGGTAAGACGGGGCTCCCCGGGATCAGGACGGGCGCCCCGCTTCTCGGCAGCCTCCCCGTCTGCAGCCTGGGGGTTCCGTCTGTGACATGGGGATGGGGACGGCGCCCGCCGCGTAGGGTCCCGGTGGGGCTCAGGGAGAGGAGGGCCCCCAGGCGGGCGCGGCCGGCCACGGTCACGCGTGCTCCCCCTCGAGGAGAGGCGTCGCCTCCCACACGTGGCGCCGGCAGTGCTCCACGGCGTTGCACAGCTCGGCCGCCGCGGGGCTCCTGCACCAGAAGCTGGGGCCCGTGACACACTGGTCGGTGCCCAGCAGCTGGCCATCACCGGCGGCGGCGTGGCAGGCGCCCGCCCTCGTGCACAGGGCCACGGGGTCCAGCATCTCCATGAGGCTGGCGAGGAGCACGGGCTCGTACTCGTCCACGAAGCGGCCGCATTGTATCATGTAGGGCAGGGGCAGGATGCCGCAGCCGCCCTTGAAGGCCCGCAGGATGCCGCGCTGCGTGCTCCTGCGGTCCAGGTTGCGGGCGGACACGCCCAGCAGCCTCTTGCAGCCGTTGCAGAAGCTGCCCTGGGTGTTGTCCGCGTCCCGCGGCGGGGGCGGAGTGGTTTTGGGGGCCCTGTGCAGGGCGCGGGCCCGCCGCCGGCTGCTGCAGAGCCGGAGGGCGTCGCACACCTTCTCTGGGGCGATTCTGGTCACGAGCTGCACGAGGGAGGGGCTGTAGGCGTCCACCAGGGTGACGCACTGCTGCGTGATGGTCTTGGGCATCACGGCGCACACGCGCTCCAGGGCGTGGCTGATCATGGTCTCCGTGCTGTTGGACTCCAGCCACTGGTCCAGCTCCTGGATGACCTGCAGGCACACCTCGCAGGTCAGGCCGGTCTGCGCCTGGACCTCGCTCGTCCTCCTCGGGGACACCGGCTCCCGAGAAGGGGCCCCGGGAGCCGGGGGGGCGGGTCCCCGCAGCTCCTCGCAGAAGCCCCCCGCCCTGCAGGTGTCCTCTGGGAGGACCAGCTGCAGCGTCTGCTCGGCCGGGGCCAGGAACCGAAGGATGTAGATCTTGCAGAGGAAGACGAGGCCCAGCCCCAGGGACTCGCACTGCTTCTCCGTGGTCACTTCTGCCAGGCTGGACACGTTGTCCCCCATGGCATCCTGGAGCCGGGCGAGCAGCTGGACGCAGTCTCGGCACACCGCATCCTCGGCCGTCTGCGCAGGCCGGAAGCTGAGCGGCCCGTTGGCCATGAAGGGGGCCACCGCCTCGGAGGCGTCGTCACTGGGGGGTGGCCCCGGGGTGGCCGGCGGCCTCTGCCGCGGCTGGCAGAGGGTGAGCGCGGCACACGGCTGTGCCGGGGTGCTGCCGGGCGCCTCCCGCAGCATGCCCAGGACGGCCGAGCTGTGGGTGTCCACCATGCCCTTGCACCTGGCCGAAGCGTCCTGGCTGGGAAGCCACTCACAGGTCTTCGTCAGCAAAGCCAGGACGTCCGTCTCTGTGGCACCGGGGTTCAGCCCGTCGCTGGCGGCGGCCACCACATCCTGGCACAAGTCACAGGGCAGGGACCTGGCGGGGGGCTCGCTCCAGACGGCGCTCCGGCAGTGGCCCACGGCCCCGCACCTCGTGGCCGCCTGCAGGTCCTGACACCACACGGCCGGGCCCTCGGCGCAGTCCTGGGGGCCCGCGAGGGGGCTGGCCAGGGCCGCCCCCAGGAGGCTGGGCAGGAGAAGCAGGGCACGAAGCATGCTGCACGGTGGCGCGGCAGCTCCCGTGCGCCCGGCAGCCCAGCTGCTGTGACAACGCCAGCCGACCCGCAGGGCCCGGGGCATTTGTACCAGGGCCCCGCCCCGGGCCGCCTCCCGCAGGCTGACTCACGCGGGGCCTCCCCACACAGGCCCCTGCCGGGCGCTCCGCCCGGCCCACCGGGCGCCTCTCCCTCCCCTGGGTGAACGCGGGGCCCGCTTGTGGCTGAGTTCCGAGTGTCTGTCCAGAGAGCTCTGGCTTCCTGTGCTCTGTCCCTCCCCTGCAGTCATGCCCGACGTTCCCCTGTCCCCCTGCAGGCTGCCCCTCTCCCCTCTGCCTTTCTTCTCAGCAACACGCCTGTCCCTGCCCAGGACCCATGAGCACTGCTGGCCGCGGCTGAGTTCACAGTCGCTCCTCTCACAAGTATTTTGGGGGCCCTGGAGAGAGCCGGGGGCTCGCGGGGCAGGAAGACGGACGGGGAGCGGACATTCCCGTGGGGTGTGGGGCGCAGGAAGGAGCAAACGCCAGCGGCCATTCTGGCGCCGGGCGGGAGCACGTCCCTGGCTTAGGGGACAGCGCACGAGGCGCCGGAGAGGAAGGAGAATTTGCTGTGTGTGCAGCGCGTGGCGCGTGGGCCCCAGGGGACAGCACCCACGGGGGCCGGGGCGGGGCGAGGGCCCCGCGGGGGACGCTGCTGCCCCTGGTGTGGTGGCCCGCAGGCAGGGAGGCGCCAGCACCGTGGAGGGCGAGGCCGGACAGCCCCCCCGCCCCTGGCCGCTGAGCCCCTTGGAGGGGTCACCGACTAAAGGATCCATCCAAGTTCCGTTTCTGTGAGGTCGGCAGAAAGGACGCGCAGGTGGGGGCAGGGGCAGGGCAGCTGAGGCCAGGACAGCAGCGCCCCAGTCCCAGGAGAGCCCCCCGGAAGGCCGAGCCCAGCCCCGCAGCCAGGCCTGGCGGCCGCAGCACAGAAGCTGAGCATGGCCTGGCAGAGCCGGGCGGGGCGAGGTGAGGGCTGCCAGGGCACTGTGTGGGAGGCACATACCTGGACTCATACCTGAACCAGCGGGTGTGGGCGTGTGGGTGAGCCTGGCGGCTTGGGGGGAGGGGCGGGCCGGGGCGGCGGGATTCCTGAGCAGGGCTGGAGGGGAATGCCAGCCTGATAGCATCCCCCAGGTGAGAACTGGGTCAGCGCACCTGCAGGGGGTCAGGGGCCCCAGGTGACCGTCGTTCCAGAGACGAGCACTGTGTGTGATGCAGGTGGGGTCCTCGTCACCCCCTGGGGGCCCCCTGGGACTGGTGGAGGACTCCGTGTGACCGAAACAACAGAGCGAAGGGGCCACACCCGCAGCCAAGGCCGAGCCGAGGCCGGAGTCTGGGGTCCAACTGTCGGGAGGCCGGGCCCCGGGGGAGGGCCCTCTGCACCTGCCAGGTTCCGATTGTGACTGGCACTCCGTGGTGTCCCTGGACTTCTGGTGGCGTCACGCCAGTCCCCACCTCTACCATCACGTGGCCTTCTCCCCGTGTCTGTGTCCAAACTGCCCTCTTAGGACACCGGTCGTTGGATGAACACTGGTCATAGGGCCCACCTTGCTTCAGTGAGACCCCATCTGAAGCAGCCACAGCCACAGGTTAGGTCACGTTCGCAGGTGCCGGGGGTTAGGATGTCAACTAAGCTTTTAGGGGACACGATTTTTTCCGTCCACAGCATAAGGAGTCTGGGCACCGCTGACCTTGACTTTGAACTCTGGCTGTGGTTTGCATCTGGCCTTGGCCCTGGGCAGTGGAGGCAGAGAAGCCGCTTGTGTGGACAGCATCTGGGGTTCAGGCGAGGCCCCTGGGTGTCGGTGGAGCACCTGTGACGTGCCAGCCACTGGCCGCTGTTGGTGAATGTCTTCTCAGCAGATGTCGAGCCTCACAGGTGTGGGGGGCCCAGCTCTGGTCACACAGGCCTGAGAGCTGGGGGCGTGGAAAGGCAAACCCGAGTCCCTGGAGCCTGCAGCGCTGAGCCGAGGGCAGCACGGAGTCTGCCAGCCGCAGTGGCGGCAGCTCCAAGCTCTTAGGAACCCGTCTTCAGACTGGGGGGCTGTAGAGCCCCGGAGTCGGGGGGTAAAGACCAGAGAACGGAGCTTCCATGTGTAGACACAGGATTTGGGGACAGTGAGGGCCAGACCCCTAGACACCACACCCTGGAGCCTGGAGACCCTGCATCCTGGTCTCAGGACACGCCATTGCTTGGGTGACCCCTGTGTTTCCAGCGCCCTGGGTCGTCCTGAGCCTCCCCTGACCCTGCGTCCCCTCCCCGCACAGCTGCTTTCTGCAGGTGGGCGTGCCAGCCTCCCGGGCCGGGCTGCAGCCCCACTCCACCTGCCCACCCCCGACGGTGCCCGTGGGAAAGCACCTGTGCCAGCTGGCAAGGCCTCACCTGCAGCTCAAGGAGGTGGTTTCAGCCCCACGGGCGAAGGGAGAAGCTGGTGGCGTGGGTGGACTGCTCCGAACTCTGCTGGGAGGGGAGACATAGGAAGGTCCTGAGAGCTAGTGGCTTGCGCCCTGTTCGTGTCACTTTACCGTCACACACAGATTGAGCACTTTGGTGAGCACCTACTGTGTGCCGAGGGCATCTGGGTCGATGAAGCAGCAGAGCCCCAAGCTCTTGGAAGCAGACGTTAAACAGGAGGCTGCTCCATGGGGTGTGCAAGGGGGAAGGTGATGAGTGAGGAGAAGGGACAGTGCAGGGCTGCGGGCAGGTGTCGGGCGTTGTGGGGTGGGGGGGACCCTCGGCGTTTCGACAGTATCTGAGTGAACTGGAGAGGGTGTGGGTGCGTGCCAGGTGGGCAGCAGGCCGCGGGGCCAGCCCGTGCAGAGGTCCCGAGGCAGGTGGGTGCAGGGAGGACAGGCAGGCCGGGCTGGATGCTGGGAGGGCCGGTCAGGACCAGTTAGAGGCCACCGCAGGTGTCCAGCTGGGAGGTGGCAGTGGCCTGCGTGGCAGAGGCAGGTGGCAGGTGGTGCGTCCTGCGTCCTCCTGAAGCCAGAGCCGGCAGGACGTGCTGCTGGCTGGGATGGACTGTGACAGGGCTGTCAGGGGCACACCAAGCGTTTGACCTGGGCCCTTGGGAAGCCGGTCTGGGGGCGGGAGATGGGGGCGGCAGACCTGTTGGGCTGCTGTTGTGACATCAGGTGAGAGGTGAGTGCCTGATCCGGGGCATGGCCCAGAGGATGGAGAAGGGACACGGAGGACGGGGCCATCGCCGGGGCTGCGAGAGGGAGGGAGGGGACAGGGGACGAGGGGAGGCCCCAGCTGGCATGAGGGGACAGCCGGCCCTCCTCCCAGGAGGAGGGGGGTGGGTGAGGGGAGGGGAAGTGGTGGCTTCAGGGCGGAAGGGACAAGAGTGGGACTTGTCTCCCAGTCCCGGAGTCCAGGAGCCTGAGACGAGGTGTCGGTGGGGCTGGTGGCGTCCGGGGCTCTGAGGGGGTCCTGTCCTGTGTCCCGTCCCCGCTGCTGGGGGTTCGCAGGCAGTCCTGGCGCTCCTTGGCCTGTAGACACATTACGCCTTCTCCCTGTGTCTCTGTGTCAAATGTCCCCTCATTACAAGACACCCGTCGTGGTGGGTTAGGGACCCGCCCTGTTCCAGTGTGACCTCAGTTACCCAGTTCTACGTGCAGCTTCACCCGGTCCGGCCGTGTTCTGAGCCTGGCCCCCCAGCAGGCCCCACCCCACCAAGCTCCCCCTCGGGGGCTGCACTGTGGCTGGGTTCCCCTGGGAGGAGACCCCGACACAAGGCACAGACAGCAAGCGGTGTGTTTGGGGGGGCCAAGGGGCCGCGTGAGGGGAGTGGGGCTTTGTGGCCAGACAGGAGGGCAGCAGCACAGGGCCTTCGATGAGGGGTCACGTCTGTCCCTGAGCGTTTGTCCCCCACTCGCGTCTGCCACGGGTACGGGGACAGGCCCTTCCCTCCCCTCCGAGCGTCTGTGAGTGAGCATGTGGGGTCCTCCAGGCTCCCTGACCGGGGCGGCAGGCTCGGGACAGGGACCCGGGTTCCAGGATCCTGCCACCCGCAGGGAGGCTGCAGAGAGGGGTCCTAAGCTAACACTCCGCAGTCAGGAAACAGTTCGAACTGTGGGAAACAATGTAACTGACCTGGACATCAGGCAGATGTTACTGTTTTGCAACTGTGTTTTGTTTTGCAACTATGTTTCATTTTGCGGATGCGTTTCAGATTGTTAAAAGCGAACCCTCCGGGACTCTGCAGAGGCGTCCCCCTCGCCCACCACGGGACCTCCGCACTCACGCCGCTGTGTTCCATGCCCGGCCGTGTTTTCACGGCTTCTCGGCGTCTGCCCATGTCTGTACACACGGGATGCCATGCGCTCTGCTTGCAGTCCACACGAGGGGCCACAGGTGACTGACTGTCCGTCAGAGCTGCGGGTCCCTGTTGGGAGGTGGGATCCCGGTGTGTGAACAGCCCAGTTCATCTGTTTCCGTTCAGGGGTCACTCGTGCTTCGTTCCCACGTAGTTTTGCTGTGACGGCCAGCCTCGCAGCCGGTGTCCTCGTGCATGTGCGTGAGCCCACGAGCGTCTCAGGGGTGTCCCTCTGAGAGCCGACCGCAGGTCACGGGTGTGGCCCGGGTGTGTCCGGAGCCTGTGCCCGCCAGGGAGAGAGAAAGACTGGACTTCAAGTTCACGTATCCAGAGGGAGATGTTTGCTTTCCTCCTCCCTCTCCCCCTCCCAGCACCTCCCTGACGGACATCCCCGGGCAGACGACCCACCGAGATGTTTTTGCCGCGAGCTCACGGGTGGGGGAAGCTCCTGCAGAGAGCCACGCCTCTGTCACGTGACCCGGAGCTTTGCTCGGACGGGCGGTGCGTGTGACGCCGTGTTCAGCTCCGGCATTGCCGTCCGTCCGTTCACTGAGTCGATCTGTCTGTCCGCGGGTCCTTAGCTGGAGCCGCAGCCGTCACGTGGGTGGGCGGGCGGGTGGCTGCGCTGGAGCCCCGGCCCCTCCCCCACGTCCTCCTCCACGTCCCCTTCCCCAGCCGGCCAGGGGCCAGGCTCCTCGTAGGTGGATCCTGAGTCGTCCCCCGCGGTCTTTGCCTTGGAAATGGCTCCAATTTTCCAGGAATGCGACGGCCTCCTCCCGGGGGGCCTCCCCAGCCAGACATTCCTGCACTGCCGGGACCCCGCGGGAGCCACCCCCGCTCCCGCAGAGGGACGTTCACGAGGAAGGCACTGGGGCCAGGTGGAGGAGGGGCAGGCACGGGGAAACATCTGGAAATTCTTGGTCCTTGAGGTCAGTTCAACAAAACTGTTTGCCCCCCTCCTCACCCCTCAAACCACCCAAAGATGGGGCCCACAGGCCAGGACGCACGGGGCAGGCTCGTCTTCCTGTTTGCAGTGAGGGTTTCTCCGGGGGGTGACGGACGGGGGTCCTGGGACGGTGAGGGGCAGGGCCTGCGAGATCCGGGCTCCGGTTCGGGATCTGGGGACCCGCCTGGACCTCGGTTTCCTCCTCCGTGTCTGGGGCTTGGGTGGGAGGGTCTTCTCTGGCTCACGAGTCCCACCGGGCGGTACCAAGCGCCCAGGTGTCCCACAGCTGAGGGCCGCCCATTGCCGGGGTCGAAATCAGAGTCGGGAGGGCCCACCTCTGTCCCCAGTCCCCTGCACACTCCCTGGCACTGAGGCCCCAGCTGTGGCTGGGCTTCATGAAGACCCTCTCCCTGCCATGCCAGCTCGGCAGCGGCCAGCCTGGCTAGCTGATCCGGTGAGCCCAGGTCTCCCCTCCCCCCTCCCCACCAGCTGCACCACCTGGAGGCCCCTCCCCCGCCCACCGCGCTCGGCACAGCTGTACGCTCTTCGCCTAATGATCCAACCTGCGGCCGCTCCACCCACGACATGTGTGCCCCAGGCGTCCAGGGCTCCCCCAGCGTGTGTTCAGCACCTGGAGGGGGCCTGGCACGTGGGAGGTGTCCCTCAGCCACAGAGCGAGTGAGGGAATGAGGGAATAAATGGGTGAATGAATGGAGGACTGAGAGAGGGAATGAATGAATGAAGACATGAGTGAGTGAGTGAGTGAAGTGACCTGGAGCCCTACCCAGGCCCTCAGCGCGAGAGGCAGCGGGGCCTGGTGGCCAGGAGGCCCCCTCCGCAGACCAGCCAGGAGCTGTGATCCACCCCACGGCCGCCCCGCGCCTCAGCTTCCCCCATCAGGACAGGAAGGCAGTTTCCAGGGTCCACCCACTCGCGTGCGCATGCGCGTGCACGCGCGCGCGCGCACACACACACACACATACACACACGCGCACACACACACGCACGCACGCACGCACACACATGCACGCACACGCACACACACGCACGCACACACACGTGCACGCACACACACGCACGCACGCACACACGCACGCACGCGCGCACACGCGCACGCACGCGCACACGCACGCACATGCGCACACACACGCACACGCACACACGCACACACACGCGCACACACACGCGCGCACACACACACACACGCGCACGCGCGCGCGCACACACACACACACACACACACACACGCAGTTGCTGCGGAGGGTTCCAGGTGGGAGTTCATTACTCCCCATCCCAGCGCGCTCCCTTGGACGCGGAGGTGGCCTCGGGCAGACAGGCCACGGGGTCCCTGCTTCCTTTCTCCAGAGACAAGGGGCTCACCTGGGCGGAGGCGGGAAGGCCCTGCCACCAGACGCTGCCCTGTGGCCTCCCGCAGGGGACCCGGCCACTCTGGGCCTTCGAGGCGCCGGGTGGAGGGAGCTGCTTC
>PVKZ01007385.1:0-23707 GCA_004027375.1 Macroglossus sobrinus | reverse complement strand
GGATGGATGAACGGATGGATGGACGGACGAACAGGTGGATGGATGGACAAATAGACGAATGGATGGACCGGTGGATGGACAGACGGACGGATGGATGGATGAACAGGTAAATGGATAGATGGATGGACGAACAGATGGATGGATGGACAGATGGATGGATAGATGGATGGATGAACAGGTAAATGGATAGATGGATGGACGAACAGATGGATGGATGGACAGATGGATGGATAGATGGATGGATGAACAGGTAAATGGATAGATGGATGGACGAACAGATGGATGGATGGACAGATGGATGGATGGATGGATGGATGAACGGATGGATGGACGGACGAACAGGTGGATGGATGGACAAATAGACGAATGGATGGACCGGTGGATGGAAGACAGACGGATGGATGGACGGATGGACAGGTGGATGGATGGATGAACAGGTAAATGGATAGATGGATGGACGAACAGATGGATGGACAGATGGATGGACGGATGGACGGACGGATGGACAGGTGGATTGATGTGTGGGTGGGTGGCAGGATAGATAGAAAGACAGGAGAGAAAGGGTGAATGAACACTTTCATCCACGAACCCGCCCAGCTCCCAGGGTGGCCAGAGGCTCCCTCACAACCTCCTCACTCCCCCGAGGTCTGATTGATGCTTTATTTTCATCTTTTCCGTCCATAGATCACCTTCCAATCAAAACGACATCGCTCTGGCTGCCCACCAGCGTGGGAATCCGGTTTGAGTCACTGAACTCTGTTGCCTCAGACACGCCATCAATTAACCGGAGCTAGAAATGACAAGGCCGCTGCTTTGATGGGAAGGCATTGCAGAGTAAACGACGAGAGAAGCCGGCCCACGACCTAACGGGAGAGCCAGGTATTTCTGATCGATTTCATCCTCATCGTCCCCGTGGCACCCACACGCACCCCGGGGCCGTCAGCCAGCGACACCGGACACGCCACCTGTCACAGCCACGCAGCCTCCCAGGCAGGGCGCCCTGGCACTGGCCCCTGGACCAGCAGCGTCCACACGGGACGCGGCGCAGGTGCCAGAAACGCAGGCTCTCCGGCCCCGTCCAGCCCCCGAACTGGGAACCCGGGGCGCGGGGCCCGGCAACCTGCGTCCAGAGGCTTCCAGAAGCCTCCGTGCACCTCCACACACGCACCCAAAGCGCCGCTCTGTGGCACAGAGGGCCGGGGTCCTTCCTGATGTCACAGATGTCACAGCTGCATTTAAACTCCCCTCAGATGTCTTCCGAGGACCGAGTGAGTAAAACCAAAGGTTCTCGTGTTCCCCACCTTCCGTCTTTCCTTCAAATTTCAGCTCAAAAAGGCGTTAAAGTAACACGTTTAATAAAAGACTTAAAGGAGCACGAGAAGCTTTAGAAGTGTGATAGTTAAAGATAGAATAATGACAAAAAAAATTAGAACCTTCTGGAAGTAGAGGCAGAACACCACCCAAAATGTCACTAAGACTTACTTTGTAACAGAAAAATAAACATCTCCTCTAGACTGACACCCCCTCTGCCCCACAAAGTCCCCCGGGGCCTGGAGCTCTCTGCCCAGTGACCCGCCACCTCTGCCAGGCAGCCCACCATCACGCCTACACGGCAGTGCCACCAGAGTCCAAGGCACGTCAGGTGCAGGGCTTTGTAAAAAGCCTTCTAGAAATGTGTGATGACAACCCTTCCTTTGGGGCCCGCACAAAAGTGGCACTGTCTCGTGGCCTCTGCGATCCAGTTAGAGGAGCCACAGCGGGGCGACCACAGCGAGGCTCAGACGTAACCCTAACAAAGCTGGCGCAGCAGGCACCGGGCCACGAGCATGTCACATGTGCTCGCCGCGAGCCCCCGACAGCTGCAGAAGCGGGTACCTCTGTCCCCCTCCTTTCTCCAAGTGAAGGGCTAGAGGCGTAGAGGGGAGTGGCTCAGGCATACGGGGGGTTCGGGCGGGGCGGCAGAACTCTGGACCCCGGCCCGACTGACTCCCGAACCTCTGCTCCTGACCTCTGACCTCAGAGATGGCCAAACAGTGGGGGAAGGGGAGGGTGTTCTGAGCAGAGCAACACGCTGTTGACTGCTGATGGTGCCAGCACTGGGTGCGGGGTGGGGGGAAGCACAGGGGGACCGAGCCTACACCCCACACCCCCGCCTGAGTGCTGCGTTAGCTCTCTGCAGTCACCGTGACAAGAGAGCTGGACCCCGAGGGCCCCCAAGGAGCAGGAAGCACTTTTTGCGCTGTGGCTGGATTCGCATCGCGAAGGGAGCAGCTTCTCCGTGGGCTGGACCAGGCCGCTGTGGTTCAAGCAGCTGTGACGCTGTTGTCTGCGGACCCCTCGCCAGCCCTGATCGCAGTTCTCCACGTGACGAGTGGCCAGGGCTGCCCCGCGGTGGCCCGCCACCAGCCCTGATGATGCAGGGACAGCTTCAGGACCCGCCGTAAGCAACAGTGGACCGAAGGAAAGCAGCCCAGGGTCGCCGTGGGGGAGGGGTGCAGGGGGGACGTGGACGTCGCGAGGAGAGAGAGAGAGACGTGAGTGACATCGTTCAGACCTGATGTCGCTCCCACGGCCAAAGCCTCAACACCAGCCACAGCTGTGCACGGCTGTGTGAGAAGGGGGGTCCCCTCGAGGTAAGTCGCCCGTGAGAGTGGGTCCCCCCAGAACTCCCAACCTTCTTTCTTTCTGAGTGTATCTGGTAGAGGAAGCGCATGAACTAAAAAAAATAATAATAATAATTTTTTTTCTGAAATGGGGACATTCTGCTCCAATCTGGACGGATTGGGGATGCGAGTGGCTGTGTGGTCCCCAGGCCCCTCGCCACAGGTCAGCCACGGGCCTGGACAATAAAATAAATAAAAGCGATGAGCCGAGATTAAAACCCACTGTGGAAGTTCAGTCCAGAACATTCCATCACGTTAGCACCAGGACTGCGTGTGCAGGCCACGTGTGAGTCCTCCGCGGAGAACAGCTGTGGGTCATGTTGAAACAGCTCCGTCAGGCCTGAGACGGCCACGTCGCTCAGGTGCGCTCAGGAAAATGTTTTCTCCCCGCTCAGCAAATCACGGCAATGTTCTGATGGCAGCGGACACCGTGCCCAGCCGCCAAGACGGTCACGAACTCTTCCCCATGAGGCTCAAACGCTCAACCGGTGCCTTACCAAGAGAGCCAGAGGCCGGCCACTCTGTGTGTCCCCAGCAGTTCCGTGCGTGCCCCCGGCTGCCCTGTGTGTCCCCGGCCGCCCCGTGTGACCCCGGCAGTTCTGTGCGTGCCCCCGGTCACCCCGTGTGTGCCCGCGGCCGCCCCGTGAGTGCCCCCGGCAGCGCCGGCCGCCAGGATGCGAACCTGAGCTGACTTTCCAGGTGCGGGGTGAACGTGCTCACCTCCCTCCCTCCCACCGATAACTCTCTCTTCGTGAGCAGCTCTAATGTAGTTTCGTGGGCCAGCCTCTAACTTTACATAGTCATCCTTCAACTTGAACTTGCTTTGAGGCAAAGCCCAGGCCGGAGACCGAGCGCCCCACGCCCCGATGGTTCCACGTGTGCGTGTCCCACGCACGTCACCCCGGAAAGACAGCGAGGCTGAAACTCTATCCAGAATGCTTCTGTCTGCACCAGGCGGGGCTCTCGGCCAGCGGGCCACGGTGACCCCGCGGGTGTGACACCGCCCGCAGCCTCGCCGCCGGGGGCCTCCGCGCCGCACGTCTGCTACGTCTCCCGTCCCAGACCCCTCGGCCACCGTCACACGGGTCCCCTCGCGTCTGAGTTTCTGACGGAGCCGTGCCAGTGCTCATCCTTCAGCGAGGCCGTCGGCACGACCTTCCACGCGGACAGACGGCAGCCGACCTTCAGCTCGGGGGACTTCAGCGAGCGGAGCCGAGGGCGGGCACGGGGCTGCTCCGTGGTCTCGGGCCGTGCGGCCACCAGCGTGGACGGGAGATGACCATCAGCACGAGGGCTCCGGGGAGCCCCACGGGACGCACGGCCTTGCCCTGCACACACCATGCGAGGGCGGAAAGCCTGGGCCCCCGGCCTCGGCCTCGCCTCCTGCCATTATCTAATCAGGAAGAAATCTGAGTGTCCTTCCAGACTGCTCGTCGCCCCCCTCCAGCTCCTGCCGCAGGGTTCCGCCCCCGCTCTCCCCACGTGGAAGCTGCTAGAATTCTCCCAGGACCGGTGCAGGGCCGACCGCCTGAGGCCCCAGAGCTCCCCACGCCCCAGGCCCCAGGCCGCCTCAGACAGACAGAGCCGCCCCAGTGTGGCTGAGGCGCCATCACGGCTTGTCCCAGACCTTCCCCCCTCCCCAGGCTGAAGCCGCACACACCAGGGGCCAGCCCGGCTGCTTCCTCTGATTAGATAACCAGCTTTGTCTCGGAGAAAGATCACAGGACACGGAAACCCCGATGTGACTCAGACAGGGGCCCTGAGAGCGAGCGCCACGGGAGGGAGAGAAGTCGGTGCAGAGTCCGCGTCTCAGCTACGTCCCAGCACTGTGCTTCTCCGTCCCCGGGTCCCCGGCGTCCTAGTCACAGGACAGGAAACGGAGCTGTGCTCAGGGCGAGGGCACGGCCACCCGGCCTCCCGCGCCCCACGGACGGGCCGGGCCCTCGCGGTGATGCCGGTGGAGATTTCCTGGTCCCGTTCGGCAGCACCGGGCTGGCAACAGCCCCTGCCACTAGGCAGGGCGGGGTCCCCAGCTGCTGCCTCCTCCCCTGCCGGCCAGGACGAGCATCCCACCCGACACACACACACATATGCTGAAAGGTCCCCCAGCACCTGCGTGCCCACCCGCCCGGGCCCGCCCTCCCCTCTGCCCTAGGAGGTGGCCGCTACGTCTGGTCCAACTCCGTGCCCTGCCCTGCCTTGCGGAGGGTCGTGCTGCGAAGCCAAACTGACCCTCCAGTCACACGTTTTTCCTTCTAAAAGCAAGAGTCACATCTGTGCTTCCTAACAGCCGAGGGCCGGCCACCGCCACGTGACCCGCTGGAGCGCAGGGCCCTGGCAGCCGGGGCGCCACCGGCTCCCCGCCCAGGGACCACGCCGCCGCCGGAGGCCAGGGCCGGCCGGCTCCAGGGCCAGCCGGCTCCAGGGCGGGTCTCTTTGGACAGCTGGCCCCGTGGACGCCTCTGCCGACAGCTGTCAGGACACGGGGGGTGGGGGGCGGGGAGGACAAGCCCGGGCACGGCCGTCCACGGCAGGCTCGGCAAGGCCAGAGCCAAATCCCTGTCCAGATGCCGTGGCCGCGGCGAGGTCCCCCCAGCGGGCCTGCTGGGGACGGGCCTCCCTCGGCCGGCCCGCGCAGGTGGTCACAGCCCGAGGGCCCGGGGAGGTGGGTGCAGGGGCCTCGCCTCACGCTTCTTTGTGAATCCCCGCCCCCCCCGAACCGAGCATCCCCACCCTCGGTGACAAAACAAGGGCACCTCTGAGAAAGAAGCCCCACGTCACACGCAAGGAGCTCCCCGGGCTCGGAGACGGACGCTGGTGTGCGGGAGGCTGAGCGGGGAGCCGGGCGCCCCCAGGACGCGGGTGCAGAGGGACCGGCCTTGGGGAAGTCCCGGGAAAACACAGCACGCCACCCCCGGCAAGGCGCAGGAAGATGGCTGGACAAAGGGCTGGTCAGGGCGGGCACCCTGAACGCTCACGAGGAGGGGACGAGGACAGACAGACAGATGGAGGGACAGCGGACAGGACCCTGCACCCCGTGAAGCGGAGGACCGCGGAGGCTACACGGCAGGAAGCAACGCGCCAGCGGCCGCTTCTAAGAAGCGTCGCGTGAGGGTCCCCGCTGCACAGCGGGGCCGGGTGGGAGGAGGGCCTGTCAGGGTGGTGCCAGCAGCCCGGGGAGCCGTTCGTTAGCGGCTGCTTCCTGCGGTGTGGCAACAGCTCGTTGTGGCAATACTGTTGTGACATGTGTGTGCGTTTGCGTTTAGAAGGCGTTTCGCGGGGAGGGAGAGGGAGAAGGGAGAGTCTGTGGACACACAGCAGAAGCAGGTGAGTGGAGGCAACGAGCCAGTGACCCCGAGGGCAGCAAAGGCGCCCAGGACACGCCCAAGGGACCTTGACACACGCTGCTACATGCCACAGCCGCCCGCATTCCCCGGAGAGCTGTGCGAACTGCTGGCCGGGAGGCCAAGGCAGGCGTTCCACACACGCGTGTGCGCACATGCATTCCACACGCATGTGCACATTCTACGCGCACGTACATGCATCCCACACACATGCGCACCTGTGCGCACGTACACATGCACGTGCACATTGTACACACACATTCCACAGTGTGCACACATCACACATTCTACACATGCGCACACACCTTCTACACATGCACACTACACACACGTGTGCACACGTTCTACACAAGAGCACACACCTACATACACATTCTACACATGTGTACACATTCTAAAAATGTGCACACGTGTGCACACACATTCTACATTCTACACACATGCACACACCTATACACACGTGCATTCTACACACACACACACACACACACCTTTTTCCTGATTACAAGTTTCCCCAAAACTCAACCGAGACACATTATAAAAAGGAAGAAAGTCCCACGTTTTGGGGACACGCCCGACCGGCACGTGTGGACTGCGGGGTGGCTGCCGGCAGTCCACACCCCCACTGTCCACCGTCTGGGTAACGTGTGGACCTGCCTGCCTGCGTGCCCGCCGCTGGCTGGTGGCGTCAGCGTGTGTGGTCTGGGCGAGTTCAGGGACATAACCCCCCAGTCGTACACCTGACCCAAACCCCTGGTGGCAGCAAGAACCACCGTGGGCGCGGGCGGCAGGCCACTCCCCGCAGGAGAGCTGAGGGCACTGGGGACACAGGAGCTCGGACAGATGCCTCCCTCAGCAGCAGGGACTTCGCGAGCCCGTCCAAGCCACCGAGCTTCGGACACCGCTCCCTCCAGAGGACAGCAGAGGCCAGCCCCTGCTGGCTCCAGGGCAGGCTTACCAACCGACTTAGACTTAAGTCGTTCTTTAGAACTTGCCCCCAGGACGTCCTCAAAAGGTGACAGGGGAGTAAACATGGCCGCAGGTAAGAGAGCTGACAAGGGGGCTGAAGACGCGGGCCTGCCCCGGCCCTGGCTCTCGCTGTAGCCTCCCGAGCAGACAGCTTAATTACGACCGCAGCTGCCTGTGGACGGAACAGCCAGGACACAACCAGGGAACGCACACAATCACTGGCCTCTAATTCAGCTGAGCTCACAGGCCCCCGGTGGGGACAATGATATGTAGAGTTTTAGGTTTTCTTGGCTTCTGAATCCGGAGTCAGGCACTCGGGGTTAGGGAGGGTCAGCCCTCTTTGGGAAAACAGTCCCCTTGCCCTGCAGAGGGCCCGCCTCTTCTGACCTTCCAGCACCTTCCGTCCTGGCCGGGGGCCAGAATGGCCATTAGGAGCCATGTTTCCTTTTTAACTGCGCAGTGAGCCAGCCAGACGCTCGGGAGAGGGGCCGGCTCGAGCCAAACAGGGACAGGAAATGTCACGGTGTCTCCGGCTGTCACGGCACGTCCCTGTCCACCTGGGAGGCCCTGGCGGACCGGGCTCTGCCAAGCGGCCACCTGAGGACTGGTGGCGAGCGATGGGGTCGCCGGGCCACGGGAGGGGAGGGGCTGAGTGCCCGAGAACAGAGACAGGAATGAGGGCGCCCTGGCGGCTGTAACCGGGGGCGACCGGCAGGTCCAGAGGAACTGGAAACGCCTCTGGCCACGGAGGGTGTCCGGACCGCGTGAAGGACACGCCACGGCAACGAAGACGCGGCTGCCCAGAAGTGACAATGTCCACTCCTGAGGACGTGACTGGTCCCTGGGCCCCTCGAGACGACGCACATGACCCCACGACAAAGTCCTGGGACGCTCTGACCTCCCACGGCGCTGAGAAGCGCAGGTGGACGGATGACCCCACCACGCGGGATGACACACACCGCTCGAGTGACGGGCGGGGCGGGGGCGGGGGTGGCAGCGCCTCGCCCTGATTCTCCCGCAGACAGAGACGCACACCCGGGCTCCCGGGCTCCCCGGCACACAGCGCATGGCGCAGCCACACAGCCTGGGGGCCCGGAGTGGGTGACGGGGCCCGGGGGTGTCCCACGGTGTCCCCACACCTGCCAGGAGCCTCCGCCCGCTCCTCCGCCCGCCCCCAGTAGGCCCTGTGGTAACAGTGGAGAAAACGTCCCCTTCTCAGCCTCTCCGTCCTCTGCCTGAAGCGCTCTGTCCCCTCTGTCCCAGGCCACACAGCATCCTGGACACGTCCCCCTGCACCCCACCCCCACTCCGCTCGCTTCCCGCCCCGGCTAAGCTGCAGCCGGAGGCCCCGCTCCCACGGGGGCCCGACAGCCTGCACTGTCACTGCTCGCCATCCCACAGGACGCCGCCCCCAACTGCGGCTGGCGGGGAGGTCGTCCCAGTCCCCCCACCCCTCCGCCCGACCCGAACACCACCGTGAGCCTCCGACCTCCTCCCCGAGCCTCCCTCCCAGCCTGCACCCCGCCTCCGCCGACCGCGACCACGCGCCCTCTCGACTCTCCCCGGCGTCCGTCCCCTTCTCTCCGGCCCCTCGGCCGCTGCCTCCCATGGGACGTCTCATCTGAACTGCCCAGAGGCATCTGTGGTCGTCACAGCTGGCAGTGACGGGTCACAAGGCCAGGGAGAGACGTTCAGGACCCACCTTATTCTTCAGCATCTTTCTCTCCGCAAGATGAGGTTTTAAGGACGGAACAGGAAACGGGTGACATGTCCAGGACACCATTCTTCCGCCCTCCCGCCATACACACGACACTTCCCGGGGGACAGTGTGGCTCCCTGGGGCACGCGTGGCCCTGGTGCAGGGTGTGGGAGACGCTGGGAAAGGCCCCTGGACACTAGGAAAGTCCCGAATCTAGTCAGTCCTTTCCAGAATTCAACCAAACTGTGGTCCCCTCGTTCCTCGCAGACTTAGCCCTCGTTGTCAAACCGCTCGGCATAGTCTCGGACACCGGACCTTCCGGAAGGACGGAGGAAACCTGAATGCGTTCACACATCAAAGCCTCCATCAAAGTTCCCGAGCACCTTGTCTCCCCGGGGGCTGGGGGGGGGGGGCCTGTCACCAAGCAAGATGGAAGCGGAACCCTAAAAGGCAGAGGAGGAGAAATGGGGACACGCCCCATATTTACGGGGAGCACGGCGGTGCCATGCATCTCGTGGGGTGCAGCAGGCCCTGGAATGATGCTGTTTCGTGCGCCGTCGATGGGGTGCAATGGCGTGGGGGCTTCACTCGTCGACACCAACGAGTCCGTGGTAAAACTGGCCTCGTCACACCGTGTTTCACCTGAAGTCTCAGATCCTACTGACGAGGTCAAGACAGGATGTACTGTATGTATGTCACCTCCTTCCTCAGATCGCCTGGGGTGGTCTGTTTACAGACCAGGAGGCGGGGGCTTGGCCAAATTCAAGGACTCAAACTCAGGACGCCTGCCTGTCACTTACCCACAGGTGCCTGAGCATGGGCCTGGGGACAGAAGGAGGACAGGAGTCCCCACCGGGAAGAAATGAGCATGCTTCAGAGGAAAGCAGGTGCCACAGAAAATCCAGGCAGACCTCTCAACACACAGCCGGCCCCTGCCATTACCAGTCCAGAGGGACTCAGGCCGAGGGGATGGGGCAGACAGGGGACAGTCTGCTCCACTACACCCCCACTGACCCAGCGGACAGGTACGATGCCCCACCCCCAACAACACAACTCAGCACAAAGCACGGGCTCCCTCGTGGAACGTGAGGCCGACCCACCCTGAAAAGTCAACGGCCCTTTTCTACACTGAAGAGATTTCCCTGTGACCAAAATGAACACCAGGGTTCTCGGTTTCAACTGCACAACTCAGGCGAGGACGCAAGGCACTCACACTGCTGCAGAGATGAGGCCTCGAACCCAGAGCCCGCCCGCGCGTGCGTGCACACACACACACACCAGAAGTCCCACCGTTCTCTGACCCACAGTGTCCACACCGCAAGGTGGCGGAACCGATTCCAAACGGGTTTAGTTCACAGCCCGCGAGATTTGGTTTCAGCACAAGTTTCTAAGGCTCCGTTCCCGTTCCCGTGAGAAGTGATAAACCAGCCGGGGGAACCTTCCTAAGTCCACGCTCTCTACTGTTTTAAAGACCTAGACACAAAGTACATAAATTATTGCAACAATGCTGCTTGGGTTAAGGATGTGTAACCGAAGCGCAAACATAAAGCAGGTGCTCTCACAAGCATAGCTTTCGTCCGTCCGGGGGGGCTGCAAACGCAAATGTGTGATACATTGTTACCAGGGACCCCCAGGAGAAGTTCAAGAGAGAGAGAGAGCGATGCCATTGAGAGGAAATCAAGTAACAGACGCATAGTTCGTCTTAAAGTCATAAATGCTTCTTTCAGCCCCGGCAGTCAGCACCCCCGTGCGAGGGGTCCAGCCACCCCGGGGCCTTGAGAACGCCAGGAAACCAGGCTGCGGCTTTGGGGGGGAGGGACTCACACAAAGCAGCACCCAGCAGCCCCTGCCAATCCGGCCCGGCCCGAGGGGCTCGGCCTGCACACTGGGCTCCTGCTGGGTAAGGAAGCAGACGACACCGTCCTGCAGTAGTGTCAGGGCCAGCCGGGCCTTCGGGCACACTGTCGCTGCTCCTCAGCCGCCCAGCTCTAGCCTCTTGCTCTAAAACAATGCCGTCCATCCACACAGGAAAATGCAAGCAACAGAGCATGCACGTTCCACGCACCCACACCGGCATGCCAGCAGGCACCACCAGTAGAGGGCCGGGCAGATGAGCAGGCGACGGCTGGCTTTCATGACTCCTGATTAAATTGGCAGGCACTGTTTTTTCAGCAGCACACACACAATCCCCTCAACAGCAGGAAAGATGACAGGGCCTCGGTCCCCTGAGAGCAAAGGTTGGCGGGACCAGAAAAGCAAACGCAGCCGTGACCTGGATGTGCCCGCCCGACCCCAGAGCAGGAAACACACCGCGTAGAACTTGGCCCCCGGCAGATGGGCACGGGACAGCCGGTTCACCGAGGCCTGTCACATCACCATCACCACGTTCGCGCTGCTGTGACTGTCGTGGGGATGGATGGCTAAGCGGATGCTGCACAGGGGCGCCCAGGCCAGGGCAAGCCAGGGGCACCCCTAACAATTGCGCACGTCCCGAGCACGGGCTGTGGAGGGGGCTCTCTGCAGCCAGGCAGGCAGTCTCCCGGGAACGCCCAGGTCAGGTCGGGCGGTGACATCTGAAGCCGGGAAGCCAGTCTGTTAATTCACCCTAAGACTTTAACTGTGGGGGCGGCTAACTTCTCAGGTCTGGCCCATAAACACACCCTCACTTTGTGTATTATTAATTCGGATCGTCCGGCCCCATGTAACTGAAACCCTCAAATAAGGGCGGCTCGAGCGAGACAGAAGGGTACCTCTCTCTCCCTTAGTGGACTCTCCCGCTGGGCTGTCCCAGGGGGCCCGTGACCCCATAAATGTGGACCCCTCCAAGTTCCGACGCGGCTGCAGTCGTGGGGGTCGGATGGGAGTGCACACGGGCAGCGGCGGGGGAGGGGGGAAGCCCGAGCGGGGGAGGGGGACCCACCCGCCTGCTCTCTCGTCATGAGCTCTTCCAGAAGCTACCATGTACCACCTCCGACTGCATCTGAGCACAGAGGCCAACTGAACAGCAAGGGTCCTTCACGCGGGGCACCCAGCCGGGGACGCATGTTAGCGGCCACCTGAACGTAACTGGCCTTTCTCATCTGCCACGTGCCTCCCTGAGCATCGTCCCACGTGTCGCTCACTGCTTTTTTCCCTACAGCCCCGTTTTGTAGCGACGACTACCCCCCTTTCCCAGCTGAGGACTCCAAGGCACAGAGAGGTGAAGTCACCTGCCCAGACTCAGGAAGTCCAGCCCTGGGGGGCTGGCTGCTGAGGGGTTCCCGTCACCCTAGGATCACGGCCCCTCCTGAAGGAAGCAGGACGGGGTTGGGGAGACGCGTCCCCTGAGAAAGGCGCTCCACGAGCCCAAGGACCTTTGTTTGACAGGCAGGCCAGCAATGTCGGGCACAGCCGGGCCACATGCTGTGGCCTCGAGCACAGGACCTCTCACCTGGTGGCACCACCCGGCTCTCCCTCCCCCAGCCTCTGCCGGGGATGCGAGGGCATTAGCAGCATCAGGCTGGCTATTTACACATCAGAACGGAAGCCGAGCCTCTCCTTGGCGTGTTTATTTGCCGGAGCGGTGAACTCGGATGACGTCGGTCCCCCTTCTGTGAATTTTTCCTCGAGCGTCGCCCGGGTAGCCAGGCCTTGCCGACGCTTTTGCATTGGAGGCAGCTAGATGGCAGGCCCTGTCAAAATATTTTTTGACAGGCCAAAGGCATTTGAAGACACGGTTCTCAGTTAGCGGAGAACGTGCTGGCAATATGCTTCCACAATCTGCCCGCCTCTCAGAGGCGGGCCCTTTGTTCTGCTGGGTCTCCTCGCGGGCTGTCACTCGGGTCCATGCATTAGGCACACCTGCCACCCACCGGGGCGGGCTCAGGCCTCCGATCTGGTAATGGGGAGGAGGAGCCGGAGCTGAGCGCCCTGGGAGGAGAGCAGGGATGCGTGAGCCTTAACCCTGCCAGCCTGCGCTGAGCCAGACGGAGCAGACGACAGCGAACAGGTGTCGTTGCTGGACGCACCTTGCTAAGCCCCCGGACCCGGCCCGAATTCTTTATCAACCTCAGAATCTGCATAACGTGGATGGTGCTGTGTCGCCACGTGTGATGAGAAAGACTTATGCCACAGGCTGCAAAGCCTGCTCACAAACAGCTTTAAAAAAATAACGTGCAGAAAAGTGTTTAGGAGAAATTACACCGAAACATTAAAGATGTGTATGTAAGACTCCGGGTGCTCAGAAAATAACTTTCCTTTTAATGTGTTTTACTCCGCACAAAAATCTCCAGTTCTCTGCTTTCACGTCTCATATCCGTGTACTACTTTCCTCATTAAAACAAATGCAATGAGACAGTCCACATAAAGTGATGGGAAAACTTAATACTGGCTTCAGAAGGTCATTTTGATTAATGAGGTCACCACAATCCCCCGAGTCACGGGCATTTCTGGCCTTCCGTGAAGGCTACTCACGTCACACCATCAGCAGCGGTCTCTGCTCTGGACACCTGGGCCCCAGGCCTGGCGACGCCCCTCCCCTGTGTGTGTCCCGCTCTCCTTCGCAAGGCCCAGGCTGTGTGGCTGCAGCCACGGCACCCCAACTGTCTGCACCCCTCCTCACTCCCCGAGTCGGACCGCGCCGGGCCTCACAAATCGGCGCAAAGCAAAGCAAAGCTTGCTCTGGGGCTCCGCCCACGGATTCGCCTGCACCCCACGGACCCACCCTCGCCCCGGGGACCCATCCACCTTCCTGGGTTCATCCGCGTTCATCCGCGCCCCGGGGATCCATCCGCGCTCCCGGGATCCATTCACATCCCCGGGACCCATCCGCCTCCCCGGGTTCATCCGTGCCCGAGGGACCCATCCGCGTCAGGTGCAGCAGGCCTCATCACAAGCAGCGTCAGGCCACAGGGCACGCGCAAACCCCCAGCGCGGTCCACCTTTCAGAAGCCTTATTTCTGCAGCTGCAGTAAAAGTTCCGAAGCAAAGGCCCATCTGTGTAAAAGCACGATGGCTCCGGCGGCGGGGGACACAGGGCCACCAACGGGAAAGTGAGCTCGAGCCTGCCACACACAGGCGGGGCTCGTTTTACTGTGTGACACGGGACTGCGCTTCTCCAAAGCGAAGGTACGACCTTTCCCCCACCCAAGCGTGACTCGCGAAGGCCCAAAGTGGTTTGTAACAATAATGTATTTCCTCATTCGGGTGTGCCCACTGGTTTTTATACTATTGCACACCTCGTAGACTACGCTACAATGTAACGTAGAAATATTACAGTGTAACTATTCAGTTATAGTGTAACTATGACAGTGCAATAACGTAGGAACATTACAGTGTAACTATTTTACACACTGGTGAACCAAAAAGTTCGTGTGACTGGCTTTACTACAAGATGTGATTTATTTTTGGGGGGGGAAAGGAGGGGTCTGCCGTTACCCAAACTCTCAGTGACAAGCATCGCTGCTGACTCCCTTACGCACGCCCCCTGCTCCCAAGGGAGCAGGAGTGAAGGCAGGGAGCGTGGGTCCCCGCCCACCTAGGCCTGTGCCCCCTTCCTTGAAGCAATGCTGACCGCAGAGAGACTAGAAATGTCACCATCTACTTCCTGCGGTGATTGTCGTGTGTGTGTGTGTGTGTGTGTGTGTGTGTGTGTGTGTGTGTGTGTGTGTAAGAAGCAACAACGTGTGCATTTCCTGACTCACAGCATACGGGGTTTGGAGTGCACGAGTTAGTGCCAAGGGCGGAGCGGAGCCCCGATTAGTGCTAACTAATCATCCAGCATCACGGTCCAAGCAGCCCAGACCCGCGTGAGTGGCCGCCACCCAGCTGCCTGCTTCTGTCCTGGCCGCAGCGGCCAGTGTAGGAACTGTGGTTTGCAAGGAGTCGAGCTTGACTTTGCTTGGTCCACAAACAGGAGCGACCGGACCACGGGAGCTGAGTTACGTCATGTCCAGCCGTGTGGGCGCGCAGGTGACAGACAGCAGGGGGCTCGGGAGGGCCAGCGCGCCACACGCCAGACCCCTGCCCGGCCGTGGGCTGGACGAGATGGCTAGTTCGCGCCTTCCAGGCCCCACCTGCAGCCAAAGCCACAGTGACCTCCGCGGGGGAGGCTGCGGGCGTCGAGGGCGGTCACACGCCCACCTCCCCGCAGGACGCATGCATGGGAAGCCCCTTCCTCAAAGCTGGGACGAGTGGAACCAGAGACCAGCTTTCCGCCTGCGCTACTTTAATCTAATTTTGCGTCGACAACACTTCTAAAGGGACGAGCGGAACTAACCGAGGCCCTTGCGCCACCGGGGCGGGCGCTCCGCTGACTCTGCGGGGCACCTGTGCCCCGCCACTGGGGGGAAGCTGCGCCCCCTGCAGGTGGGGCGGACTCCATGCGGCCCGCAGCACCTGGACCGCTCGCCAGGGGCGCGGGTCTTACGTGTCCCCTCGTCCACTGCAAGAAAACGCGCGGTCTGTAAGAGACGACACGTCCACAAAGCGGCCACTGTCCCCAGGCCAAGCCCCCGCCCCCCGCCGCTGGAAGCACCTGAAGCCGGGGCATCACTGCGACTCCGGGGGTAACAAGCCCCGTGGCTCCCCCCACTGCGCTGGGAGCACCTCGAAAAAAGCAACCACGGTGGCCCCTCCACCTGCACCACCCAGACGTAAACCCACGCAGAGGGCAGGCACCGGCGGGTCTGTCCAGGGAACGGCGCGTCCCCAGGTCTGACGTCACCCGGGAGAAGCCGCCAGAGGCGTGAAGGGCAGGTGCGCCTCCGCGGGACGGAATTCACACACGGCCCCACAACACGCGCACCTGCGACCGGAGACTCGAACCTCCCAAAGGCCGATTTCTGCAAAGTCAGGCCGGTCTTGAAATGGTAGCTATTTACACATTTAATGTAACACCCCCTCCCCACTCCCAGCCCCCCACACCCACCTCCGAGGACTCAGGTTCCCGAACCACTGTCTCAATACGCACCTTCAAAAACCGAGTCCACACATACCCTTACAACTCGCCATTGTAGTTGCTCATTTAATCCAAGAAGTCAGATTTTAGAGAACTGAGAATAAAAAAAATAATAATAATAAAACAACGAAACTTCTTGAAAATTCAATACGTTTCTACCCAAACCTTGTAGCCAGGTCACAGATTCGAAATTCTAGCTGAAAAACCTATATTCTCAATCACCACAGAAGCAGCAGCAGCAAGCCCATGGCTACCTGGGGGTGTAATTATGTCAACCACAATCCCACCCTCCCTCTCAAACCCCAGCATTTACAGAGAGAGAGCGAGCAATTAGGGGGATCACTTTATAAACTATGTCAATGTCTAATCCGTGTACTGTATGCTTGAAACTAATCACGCGACTCTAAAAAAAATGTCTGTACAAAGGGCAGCTCTCTGTGCCTGCACAGAACAAAATCTAATTCTCTCGAGGGTTTAACTGAGTTTTAAAAAATGATTCTTGTGACTGTTCACAAGAATACACATTACAAAATTTTTCCCTACATTACAATTCATCCTTCAAATGAAAGCAGCAATCCCCCGCGAAGGCCTCCTCAGCATGCCAAAAAAATGAAAGCAAATGTTCCCTTTCCTGATTACAAATTTGTAAATGGGAGCCCTGCCCAATCCCTGGAGAACGAGCGAGATTCTGGCTTTTTAATTCATTCGAAGCTAAAAAAAAAAAAAAACCACCAAAAATCAACAAAAAAAAGATTCCCATTTGTTCGTTTTACACGCATCTCTAGGGAAGGAAATGATGACACTCGACAGTTACACAATCCACCCCCTGCTTCGATGGGGCGACGCGAAGTCTTTCTTTCCCAAGCTGTTGTGAGGATGCAAAGCGGTTTTTAAAGTTAGATGTTCAGAATTTCTCATTTTACTATTAATTTTTTTTTTTAATCTCTTCAAGGAGAAAACATCTATTACAGGTCGACGCAAGCCGGGCAGGTGGGACCCCACACGGGAGCTGCGGGCCCCGGGGTGTGTGCGCCCACGTTGAGCTAGCCCGGGGCTGAGAGCTGACGGACACAGGCGGAAGGGCTACGTCCGAGGCCACATACGATTTTAAGACTTTCATTACATTTTGTCACTTCTCTTTTCCGGAAGCGCAGTTCCACTTTATATATCCCTTCCCCTGACAACAAAGGGAACTGCTATGGTCTGAAGGGGTCCCCCCAAAATCCACGGGGTGAAAGCACCGGGAGGTGGGGACTGTGGGAGCTGAGGAGGCAGGGGAAGGGGGGCTGAGCCCCCACAATCAGGGTTAGTGCCCCTAGAAAAGACGCAGAGACCCTGCACCCCTCCCCCCAAGCACACTGGCACCCGACCTCGGCTCCCAGCCTCCAGCAACGTGTCCGCTGTGTCCACACCGCCTGGTCTGCGGTACCTTGTCACAGCCCAGGGGACAGACTGGGACAGGGGCCCATCTCCACGGCCTGTGCCAACGCCAAGTCTCCGCTTGTGTTTAACAAGGTTAAAAAACAGAAGCCCCTCCCTCATTTTAACTGTTCTTCTTTAATAAAGCTCAATAAAATCACATTTTATTCACCCTTTTCCTTCCTTTTAGGAATCTCTGTCTGCTGCTTTGCTAGGGAATGTCTTTTGCTTATTGTTTTATCAGAACTCTTTACATATAGAGGAGAATCCTCTGTCACGGGCCGTAAACATGTCCCCAGGTTTTTTTTGCCTCTAATTGTGCGTAAAGGTGTTTGCGATGTTCAGAACAGTCGTCCGGGCAACGCTCTCTTATTTTCTCTTATTTTCTTTCCATTGTCTTTGCTGGCCACCCCAGGCCTTGCCAGATGTTTTTCTGAGGAAAGGAATCTGTCTTTGGAAGGGCGATAGGCAGAAAGAGGGAAACAATAATTTGACCTGGTTTCACAATAACCCCGGCTCCCCGAGAGGCGGACAGCACACTTGTCCTGTGTAGGCAGGGACTGGGGGACAGCGCACCCCGCCGCCTTGAAACACTTCCTCTTGGCAGAAAAATGAGGCGACAGTGGCTCAGAGACGAGAGTGCTGCCAAGCATACGTCTGAGCCACGTTTGCGGATGCGTTTAGGCAAAATGCAGTAAGTTCTCTGCCTAGAGCCGCCACAAAATGCTTTGAAGACATGTCACAGGCTCTGAGGAAAGAGCAGGCCCATTTTCCAATCTCAGATCATTTCAGGTCAATTGGAACAATACTGGCCACAGCTCCTCGGGGGGGCGGGGGCGGGGGGTCAGCTCACAGACGGCACGAGGCAGGGCGGGCAGAGGATGGGTGGGAGGTCGGGGCGCCCTGCGGAGCCTGGCTGGCCATGTGACTCCCAGTCACGTGGCCCTGGACGACCGACCTGGGCCCTGGACCCCGCTGTCCACAGCCGGGCTGTGTGAGGGACAACGCTGGCCTCTGACCGAACCAAGTGGCAGACAGCGGCCACGTGGCACCCGTCCTCGTACTCGGCACCTAACAGGCCACGACCATGGGCATCTTGCTGGAGAAACAGCCCAGCAGGGCAGCTGCTGGGTTCACACCTGCGTCTTCGCCCGCGGCACACCCCCCGGAGGCTCGCTTGGCTCTGCTCGTCTGGCAGTCGGCCTCAGGATGACTGAGGCTGAGAGAACTCAATCTGTAGTGAGGACATCGCATATGGCATGTGCTCTAAGCAGAGAAAACATCTGAGCTGAACAACAACAGCTACAGAGTCGAATTCTTTCCGAAGCGACAAAGAAAAATGGAAAAAGTCGGCCCGCCGTGGCGCCCAGGGCTGTGGCCGAGCCAGCACTGTGCCTGCCCCCACACCCAGCACATCCCAGACCCCTAGGAGGGCTGCGGGGGGCCATGTCCCATGGGGACCCTCGGTGCCCCCACCGTGAGCGTGTGCTCACGGCTCCCAGGCTTTATAAAGAGAAGGCCCCCAACCCCCACTTCCTACACTCCCACCCACAAGCTGCACCAGCCTCCCTCCACTCCCTCAAGTGCATCCCGCCTGCCACAGGGCCTTTGCACATGCTGGCCCCGCTCCGGGGGGGCAATGCTGAGCCCCACCCAGAGCTGAAAGCAGCTGCACCGGGGGCAACACCCTCTTCGTCAGAAGCCCCTCCCGGACGCCACGCCTGGCACGAGCGCCCAGCACCAGTACCTCCCCTCAGAGCAGAGCTGATCACGCTGCTAGCTCTATGGTGACCAGGGTGGCCCCGGCCAAGGTCACTTTCCGTTCTAAGCTCCACAGAGCCCCAAGGACAAAGACTCTGCTTGCCCTGGCTCATCAGCACCAGCAGGGCGCTCTGCTGATTCTCAGACGTTCAATAAATATTTGATCAATGAATAAAAAGAGGCCCAGGCAGGAAAATTAGAGTCTTTCGTGATTATCTAACCAGAATGTGTGTGTGTGTATTACATACACATGTAGATGTAAGAAGAAAATCATTCCAAAGATTCTGACTCATCCATACATTTCTAAATGACAAAGAACATTTATATGACTCCGCTGCTGGCCAGGTGTCACCCCAGTTCCCTAGAAAGCAGATGGGTGAGGACACCCCAGGATGCACAGGGCTGCCATATGCTAATTTGCCGTTAATTACAGCCTGTCTGATCGGCAGGAGGAGCCCCCCACCCCCCCACTCCACGGGGAGGGCTGCGCCAATTAGCCACACGCACAAAGGGACATTTTAAAGCAATTACCAGTGTATTTCAAATTCTTCTTTCATTTATCAGTAGACCACCTGGAGGAATAAGTGATCAGGTGCTTCTGTTTCTTTGTGACACAGTTTCCTCTCTTCCCCCTTTTCATAGTTTTTCTAGCAGTTTTTAGGGGACAGCAGGAGAAAGGGGCCCTCGGGGGCCAGGCTGCCTTCGGGCTGAGCTAAATCCCCTCTCCCCGGCCCTTCACCTCCTCCATGGAGATGGTGTTCTGTGAGTTCCCGGACCCCCAGTGCCTGTCAAAGCAGATGTCACATTTCTCATCAACGAGAGGTGACAGGTCTGGGGGGCAGGGATGTCGACATGTGCATTAAATGCGGACAAGCTTAGATTATAAGGCGGAACACCTCTTCTTATAAAAAAATAAGTTGCTCACTTTATTAAGGATTTATGTTCCCAAGACGGCTGACCCCAAAATCTCATAGAAAGAGCATTAAATGGAAAACTATGTCAATACAGCTGCTGAGTGTTTGCTCACCTCTCCCTGTGAGAAGCAGAGGGTCCGTGACCGGAGAGGCAGGACATGGTGGCCTCCAAGACCACCTGAGCTAAGAGTCTCGCACAGATGGAGGGAGGGGCCGGACCCAGAGACGCCGGCCTGTGGGACAAGCCCGGCCACCCCACGCACAACGGCCGCCAGACCCCAAATGACCCTGTGTGCGCTGGTCGAGAACCCCCTGCATTCTGTCCACGTGAAGCAGAGACGGCTGTCCTTACAGCGATGTCACCGAGTCTGGGGTCTCGGCACAGGGAGGGACAGCCCGCACGAAGCCAGCCCCCGTGCTGTTGTCAGTCTGAATGAGCACAACGGCGGGGAGCCATTCACACAGCTCACCGGGACGGTCCACGCTCCAGGCCGGCCCCCCGAGGTCTCATTACCAGAGTCAGGGGCCCCAGCTGACCAGAGCTGCTTACCGCCGCCCTGGCCCTGATGAAGCCCAGATGCTGGACGGAAGAGCCCGCATCTGGGTCCCGATTTAAACAAGACACCGTGGCCCAGAGGCACCAGCTCGGCTGTGAAAGGTGCCATCGATTCAGAAGCCCCCTGAAGCCCCCGCCCTGACGGGAGGGCGCAGGGCTGAGAGTCACATGCACCAGCTCCTTCCGGCTCGGTCCGCCACCCAGCGCAGGGAGGCCACAGACCCCAGGCCCGCCTCCCCCTCCCCGAGGGAGGAGAGACAGGAACCTCGGGGCACACGGCCCTGAATGGGGCTGGATGACCGTAGCGGGGAGACCGCAGGCCGCGGATAGGACAACTAAGGGGCTGTCGCTGTCGGCACTCAGTGCACGCAGGCCCGCGGGGCCCGGGCTCCTGAGCGCGGCCCGAGTGTGGTCTCGGCCCCAGGAGGACAGACCGTCGACTGACTCGCTACAGGAGAGGGAAGGGTTTCTTCCCTGTCTGATGGGTAAACGTATTTCTACGCAAACTCCTACAAAGGTGAGGATTGGGGAATGCTCACAGTTACTGAACACTTCGAAGAAATGAAGACTTTTACACCAACGCTAGACTTTGGCAGAAGCTCCGTTCTGCGTGTTTACCTGTAACATACAGCTCTTTACAACGGGCTCAGCCGCCTGCTCCCCAGTGAGGACACGCCACCGGCCACGGGCTCCTGTCCAGAGTCACATCCGCAAAGAAATTCCCTGAGGATGCCTGTCCGTGTCTGAGGCCCGAGCACCGTGGGCATGGAAACCACAGCTTCGAAACGCCCGCCCGCCCAGCGCTGTCACCCTTGCTGGCCGCTGGCGGCAAACGGCTCCCGTGGAGGGCAGCTCCTGAGAGGTCCTCATGTGCCACGGACACCGCGACCGGACTGAGCACGGCAGGCCCCCCGAAACGCTACCCCGGTCCTGGTCCTCCAGCCAGGAGCAGGGGTCCTGCCCGCAGAAGGGTTGCAATTTTAAAGGGAGACCATGTGACCCCCCCCAGTGTCACCAGGGCACCAAGCTAAGGACACGCTGTAGCTGCTGAGCAGGCGCTCTGTGACCGGCACGGACGAGGTGGCCCCTGAGCTGAGCCGTGGGGCGACTCCCAAAGGCAAAATGAAGTGAGAGGCAGGGGCCCAGTGAGGGCACGGTCCTCCCTTGGGAGCAGCGGACGGTCGAGGCGCCAGCCCAGGCCAGCGGGGGCCCAGCATAGCGGGGCAGTGGCCCCAGGTGCAGAGGGCGAGGCCACGTTCAGGGCCCACAGACCCCTCCCCATGGGGAGGAACCCGGCCGGAGCCAGCAAGCACCCTGCTGAGCGGCCCGGCCGGGGGACGCTGGGAGGGAAGAGGCTTTAGGCGGGAACAACTGGGCCACAGGCCAGGGGTGGGGGGTGTGGCAGGTCAGGAAGTGGGGCCTGGAGGGGTTCCCTGAGCCGGCGGACACCTGCAGCTGTTTGGGGGCCACGCCTGAGGTCACGGCTCCCGGTCTAGGGACCCTGTGAGCACAGTGTCGCAAAAATTAAAAATTAAGTAAGTAAAAGGATGACCATTTTCTGTTTGGCAGCCAGGCAGCAGCGGAGCCCTGGGAACCAGGGGCCCCATCCCTAACTCAGGCTCCATCGTTTTTGGGTCTGCAACCCTGGAGGGGCCCCCTAACCGAGCAAGCTGTCTGAGCACCACGGCTCCCCACGGCCTCTCCACTCACACGGACGGCAGGGCCGGGCCCCCCGGTGGGCAGGCGGGCCTGACTGCCCCCTCCTGAGCATCCTCAGTGCCCTGCCTGGGACAATGCCACCTGCCAAGGACCACACCCAGCAGAATCCCTGCCAGGCCCGCTCCGCTGGCAGCTCCAAGCAGCGGGTCTCTTCCCAGAGTCAGATTACAAAGGGGAAAACACACACCATGGAATTTTCCAGAATGCAGTCGGCCAGCTCTGCTTCCGACCGTCCCGGCACTGGTGGCCGGCACTCTTTCCCCGTGAGAGGGAGAAGGGACCTGGGCGTGCACGAGGCACGGGGGTGACTGAGGCTCAGCAGGGGACATTACAGAGAAGTCCACTGTGACTCCAAAAGGACACGTGAGCAAGGCTAAGAGCGGCACAGTCCGTGCGCAGGAGACGGAGTCCACTCCCCCAGCCCCTGTGCGCCCCGAAACCAGGGCACCCTACGAGGTGCAGGGCCGGCTCGTCACCGGCCACACGGCCTCTGGGACACGGTGGGCGTCCGGCTCGGCGTTCCCCAGGCTGAGAAGATCTGAGTGCATTTTTCGTCGAACATATTTTCAAAAGAAAAATATTTGTTTTGGTGGAACACCACAGCTAGATACCATCTCTTCTCTAAAAATTCTCAAATGCTAACACGGCCTCAAAGAATGTTTCCAGCACCGGGTCCCAGAGCCCGAGACCCAGGCCTGCAGCCGTGTCCTCCCGCACTGGCCCCGTCCACGAGGCCGCCCTGAGAGGGCTCTCCACACGCCCTGAGCCCCGGGGAAGGCTCAGCTCCGGCCCCGCCCAGAGCGCCCGCCAAAAGCGCCTCACAAGGCGTGGGCCCAGCACGGCAGGCCTGGACAGCGGCCCCCACATCATCCTGAACGCCCCGGTGAGCAGCCAGGCTCCCAGCGAGCGCCCCCCAAACCCCAGACGAGCCGGGCCCTGCCCCGCGTGCCCCCTCCATCCTGTGGGGGGGGTGACAGGTGCAGGTCGGTGGACCAGAGGCGACCTCCACGGGACTAGCCGGGGCTCGCGAGGGAGAAGGGAAGGCTGGTCACGTGCACCGTCTCCAGAGCACAGCGGCATCGCTCCGACCCAGGCATCACCTGGCTAAGTCGTGCCCTGTCCTCCGTAAAAGCCCCCGCTGCCCACCCAGGGCCCGCCCCGGCATGGCTGGGGACGGCCCGGCGTCGGGAAGAGACACGGGGACTCACTGTGGACCCTGAGGAAAGTCCCTCGGCCACCTGACCCTGTCACCCACGGGCCATAAACCAGAACGCCCACTTCTCTCGCCTCCCAGGCTCACTGCGTGAACGAGACGATGCGTGTGGCGCCCGCCACCGCCTCTGCCATCACCCCCGCGGGGCCGGTCTGTGATCCCGCGGGTGACACGCAGGATTCGCCACGGTCACCTTCTGACAAAAGGCCCCTTCCGCACGGGACACTGCACGCTCAGAACCGAAGCTCTGCCCTCGGCTCCGTGGAAGCAGGTCTTGGACCCTGAACTGCAGCGAGCTCCGTGTCTCGGGCAGTGCCGCTGCCCTGCCGCCCCACCCCCACGCCCCACCCCCACCCCACTGCAGATCGGATGGCTGAAGGGAGAATTAGCTCTCCTCGCGGGAACCAGATCCGCCTTCGCGGACACTACCAGCCCCTGGCAGCCCGCGGCAGCCGGGCTGGGGGAACAGCCGCCCTGGCTCCAGCCCCTGCGCCCCAGGTTCTGAATGGGGGG